>JAHWFO010060365.1:0-17690 GCA_023313115.1 Rhysida immarginata
TGGGGGGGGGGGCTCTCTGATATCCTACATATATATTCTGGAATAATGAAATACGAAAGAAAATCCCCATACTATTGCAGATCATGAATAATGCTCAAATTATTGTTAAGTAAATAAGACAATTATCTCAACATAAATCTTTAACACATTATGACATTTTTTTTACATTAATTACTAGGCAAAAAATTATTTTAATAATTAAGCAGTGTTACAATATCTTCAAAAATAATAAATATAATAATATTAAAAATATAAATTATTAAAAAATAGTTTTCTATTTTTCTAGTTTTTGGATTTCTAAAGAAACCTCAGCATTTCTCTGGGCTTCTTCAAGTACTCGCTGTCATTTCTTCTTCAACTTAACAACCTCCGCTTGTTTTTGTTTTTTCTGAAGGGAATAAGTTCTTGCTCAGATTGTTGAGCTCTTTTATTTTATAGTGCAGCTTTCCACCTACCACTAGCATTCCTCAAATTGCTTAATAATGACTTAATAATGTGTCACTTTAGACAAATCACCAAAAGCCTGAACACTATCATAAACTAATTGCTGTACAACAAGCGAATCCTTGTGCAAATTCTCAAGTAGTATTTGCTTATTAATAGAAAATGTTCGCTCCACGGAAGCATTGCCATGTGATAAAATAAAACCAAGACGCATGAGTTTGATTAAGGAAATATTTGCTTTGTATGCCTGACTGGGAAAAGGTTATTTTTTCGGATGAGTCTCGAATCTGTGTGGGAGTGGGTGACTGTGGGACATTCGCCTGGAGACATCATGGCGAAGAGTTTAACAGTGATTGTGTAAAATAACAACTGAAATTCACCAACTCATTAATGGTGTGGGCAAATGTTCATCTTTTTCGAGAGCATCATTTAATACACATTTTACTTCAGGCATTCCAACAAGCCTCTGTGCTTCTTCAGCTTTTGTGACAGTCAGCCAGCCTTTCTCGATCAGGATTTCTTATGTGGCAAAAACATGGTTTTTTCTCTTGTCTATTATCTAAAGCAATAGCTGGTGAGAAGCAAAAAATACCACATGTAAGATCATATTTTAATGGAGATCTTTCAATAATCTTTTTAATGCATTTTATGATACAAGATCTGCAGCTCTTTAATTTTAAAATTTGCAGATTACTCACTTTTGAACACTTTTTTAGTTCATCTGAGGTTGCAAGGCCCAAGAGGAAATCTTGTACACTTATCAGTAAACGTCATCAGTAAATGCAAGTTTAAGGAGTCCAGAATCAGTCTGATTTTTTTCTAGCACTGGAGCTTGACCTACACATTTCATCAGGGTAATCAAAAGATGTCGGAAAGCGTCATGTAAAAGGGGTGCCAATGGGGGAATCGTTTTGAAAATTTATTAAAAACGGGTGAAGTTCGACAGCAAGAGATAGCACAAAAGTTAATTTCACTGGCAAAAGTGTATCGTGTATTGCATCATTAACTGTTGAAAAACTAGCACAAATTGGAACTTTCTTGCATCTCTTTGCCTCTTCAACGTAGGCTTTTAAAAATGGAATAATTTGCAACAGTCTTTCAATAACAGATACATTTTCTAACCAGCAAACTGCACAAAACTTCCGTGGAAACAATATGGAACCTGTCCAAGTAACAATCAGCACGTCGAGCTGGAACATATTTAAACAAATTATAGCAAGCTCTAAGAAAATTCAATAACATTCCATCCTGTAGGTGTTACAGTGGCCTTAAATGCACCATGAACGACATGCAGCCTACAAATTCAATAACAAGGAGATGCCTACCTGTCTCGTTCTCTAGCTCCTTACGTGCAGCAGAGAAAAAAGCATGGTTCACATTTGGGCCATCCATAGAAATTTGCAAAAGTTTATTCAGTGGCAATTCTGCTGTTGCAGTTTTGAATGTAGCTAGAATATCCTTAGCAGTCGAATGAGACAAAAATAGTGACGTCAGTTATCTGGAACAAATTTGATCCTAATTCCAATGTCTCACAATAATGTCCATTTGTTGACTATGCGTCACTTTCTTCAAACATTCTTCGAGACAAATTACATAATAGATCATATATTACTTTAGTTATTTAAGATCATATATTTCTTAGATTTAAGTTTTGTGTGTATGTTTTTTATGTTTAATTCTATAGCTTATTTGTTCGGTTTTATTTTCTCACTCTAATTTATTGATTGAGTTATTACTTAACCAATTTTCCTGTTACTTACTTATTAATTTTTCATATTATAGTTTTTCATTATATTTTTTGTTTTCTTTTTAGTTTTGCCCGAATACTGTGCACTTTTCTTTTTTCTCTCTCTTATTTTCTCTTTGAACACCCGTTTTTTTTGTTCCTAGTTGTCTTATTGATTTTTCCTTTCCATTTTAACTTAATCAAAAACTTATTTTTTAATTTAGTCAAATTAGTTTTAATTTCCATTTTTTACTCCCCACTTATATTTTTTTGTTTGTATTATATTATTCCTTTTTATTACTTTCTAGTTTGTATTCAGAACTCGTTTAGTCACTCTCTGGATACGCGTTTTTACTCCAAATTTTTATAAACGCTTTTTCTTAATCATTATTTTGTAATATGGTAGCTTTTATTCCCCCTGCTTCTATCAACTCAATCAATGCTCAAATTTCCAAACAAACAAGGGAACCCCAGATAGCCTTTTTTTGCGCACAAGCACACCATGGAAACGATAGCGCTGTGCAGCAGTGAAGCGCCCCGGAAGTGCATAGAGTTCAAAAAACATGGCGGAAAGAGGGGAAGCAAACTTGTTAGCGGCGATCGACAAAGAATTGCAGTTAGAGCACTGTTATTAAGCATAAAACCTTAATTTTGCTGTACAATTATTCGTCTCGAAATAATTTATAAGATGAGGTAGGCATCCATGAATACTATTTTTATTTAAAATTATAAAGCACCGCGATATATACCCCCTCACCAACGCAATGTATTACTCGAAGTTGCACAAGAAGCACGCCCCGTGTTTGATTACCGAATTATTTAATAAAATGAAATAATAAATTAAGTAAATTGTTATTAATTACTCTAGACATTTTTTACTGGAAGTTAAGTAGCTAATTGTAATAATCTATTTTAAAAACTAAGTTTGTTTAGAAATTTTAGAAGCCATTCAATTGCCATCTGCTGCTGTCTATTTCGTCTGAATTGGATTCGTGCTTATTGCTGTGAGCAGTGGAAGAAAGAAGTTCCGTTAGGCGCATTAATACACCGCTTTAACAATGGAGTCCTTGTATGAATATGTATGCTCAAATTTTTTCGTTTTCGTGGTTTATTTTGAAAGAAACAAAAATCCGTACTCTCAGTTTTTGCAAGCATCTATTGTAGCTTCAATTGAGTAACATATTTCAATTTGGTGGAAATCTGTGACATACATGTTCGAGGGATTCCCTTGTAAGTGACACTCAGTCTACTGATTTATTCTCAATCTTCTATATCAACATAAGGAGTATTATTGCTAATTTATCGTGTACTTTACCTAATCTTAAGATTATTTCTACTATACCACAAATACTGATATTCACTGAGATTTGGATTTATGACTCCTGCGAATCTCCTGTTATCCCAGGTTATCGGAAGGTTGCGGTTGGTCGAATTAGTAAACGTAGTGGTGGTATCTGTGCTTAATTGCACAGATCGCTTCCTTGTACTACATTAGCAGACTATTGAGTAGTAACCCCAGTACTACCTCTTCTAATTTGCAAGAAACTTGTGGTTCTTTCCATTTATCGCCCACCATCTGGGCATCTCCCCCTCGTTCTGTACCTTTTTATCCTCAGTACTCTTAGACCCTCAAATCCTCCGTAAAACCCTATTTTTGATTGGAGAGTTTAATCTGGACTTTAGCAAACCTTCTAACAACCTTAATCTTTTTCTGGATCAGATTCTTCGTTCTGGCCTATTACCTACTTCTAATACTTTTTCTCATTTTAATTCCCAATAAAATGGACGATGTCCACGTAACTCGCACGCCCTCCTGTAACAACATTGTCAACCCTCATTCCTGGTCTGAAAGCACGACTCGCTGTGCCTTCTTGCAAAAATTATAAAAACAAAGGAACTAATGGCACCGTTTTCCGAAAGATCAAAATAATAATATATTTACTGCAGCTTTCATTTCCATTTTGATGTAATAGTTTTAATTTTTACATATTTTATCGTTAAATTCACGACAGTTTTCAGACTTGAAGTATAGTTATTTATGAAGAGTTGAAGTGTAAATTACGTTTAATATTAAAAGACTAAACATTTCGGGAATATGCTACCCTTTTGTCAATGTATTCGGAAATAGTTAATAAAATTTTAAAAAATGATATAGTTAAAAATACATCTTATTATATTCAAAGAGAAGATAATAATTAAACTGCAGAAACTCTTCAATATCCTATCATAATTACAAATAGAAAAGGGAAGGAAAAATTTTGCAAAAGGAAAAAAAAATACCCTTTGTTCATTGTATTAAGTCAATTTGAATAAGATATATAAATTCATATAAATTTCACTTGTATACTCCCAAAATACATACACTGTTAATTTTTTTATCTTAAATTCCAATTTTTATTGTAATATATATCGTAGGTTTTAATAAATATGCAATATTTTATAATCAGAAAGCCTGAAATTTTATAAATCGGAAGAAATCTTTAATAATTTGATTAAAGAACAAACAAAAAACGAAAACAAAAAGAAAAAAACAATGCTATGATAGACTTGATGGATATATTTCATGAAGAAATTAATAAACTTCAAAAAAGTCGTGAATATTTAATTTTATAATGTCAAATTTAATTTATTAAAATTTTTTTAGCTCGAGCTTGCATTAAATCGTTCTCAACAAACAAATGCCAAAATGCAAACAGAGCATCTCGGTAAAGAAAACTAAGTCCAGAAAAAGAAATTAATGTATCAGAGGTATCAGAAGAGAATATTTTGTGAGGTAATTCATGTTTTCAGTGTTGCTAGCGCACATAGTGACCCCGTTGACCGCTTTCAAAATAAGCCACCAGACTGCAGTAAAACAATAGCGCATGCACAATTTCTATCATGGACATCGTCCATTCTTACTCTGCTATTGATTCCCGTTTCTCTAATGTCAATAATATTTATATTATTTCCTTTATCAATATGGCTATTACTGATCACTTCCCTATGCTTATATGTTTTTCTTTGTCGGCTCCTACTATTTCTGATAACTCCTAACCGAATGTTAATGTTGCAGTCATATCTTAAGTTAAGTGATTGGTCTTCTTTGCTCTCTAACCCTACTAACATTAATTCTCTATTTAATACTTTTCTCTCTCAATTCCAGTACGGATACGTCCAATATTTTCCCTTAAAAACTTTCTCCTCAGGTTCTCATAATCCCATTGCCCATAAACCTTGGATTACTCACACATTGTTAGCACTCATTAAAAAGAAAAATATTTATTATAGGAATTACCGTCGAACCCCTTCTGCTAATTCGCGCAAGAAGTTCAAACATTTCTCAAACTTGGTGAAATTTTCTCTTAACAATGCTAAAAAATCTTATTTTAACTTATTATTTTCTCGTCTTTATTCTTGCAAAGATAAATGGCATTTATTATCTGAATTAACAGTGTTCCAAATCCTCTAACTCTCCTTTTTCTCAATCTGAATCAGTTTCTCCCTCCTCATTAACAGACTTTCTTCAGGTTCTTTTGCCCCCTTCCCTCGATGCTGCTCATACTCCTCCTTTTCACTCACAACTTGTTTCTTCCTTTTCCTCAAGTTTCTTTTTACTTCCTGCCACAAGTGACGAAGTAGTTCAAGTTATTGGTCAACTTAAGTCTTCTCGTGTTCCAGATCATCTTGGGTTCTGCTCAGATGTTATTATTAGCTTGAAACACTCTATCGCTGTCCCTTTGACAACAATTTTTAACTACTCTATAAGCTCAGGAGTTTACCCATGTGCTCCGAACATCCCGAGTAGTACAGATTTTTAAGGAAGGTGATCCCAAACAATTCAAAAACTGTCGACCAATCACAGCTCTGCCTTTCATCTCTAAAATTTTTGAAAGTTTTTTTTTCTCATTTCATTTATGAACACAATTTTCTGAATTCGTGCCAACACGGTTTTACACCTCGTTGTAGTGTGGAAACTGCCTGTCATGATCTTGAATTTTCATCAACAGATATGTCTCAAAGGAAGTACGTAGCAGTTATCTTCATTGATTTTACTAAAGCGTTCGAGTTGGTACCTTTAAATCTACTACTTTCCAAATTATCTTATTATAATATCCGGGGGATATCACTTTCATGGCTTCACAGTTTATTGTCTCATCTTAACTATTTTCTTTCTCACCTCGGGAAAAATTCTTCAACAGTAACCAGGAATCCAGGTGTGCCGCAGGGGTCAATTCTCTCTCCCCTATTCTTTAATTTGTTTGTTAATGATTTGCCTTGCATTTTTTCTTCTGCTAAACCGATTCTATATGCTGATGACATTGCACTTCTCTCATATTCAAATAGCCCTGGTTTGCTCTCAGCTTTAAATTTAGCCTGTGAGGAATTGAGAAGCTGGTGTCTCACTAATTCATTAGTTGTAAACATTGAAAAGACAAAGGTGATGTTCTTTCACCAAAAAAATAAACTTAATATTCCTTCGTCACCTTTATTTCTTTATTATGGTAATTCTTTAATTACAACTACTACAGTGTTTACCTACCTTGGCCTTACTTTATCCCCTGATTTGTCTTGGGACGCCCATGTTAACATTTTACTATCGAAAGTCAATAAAAAAAACTTGGTATAATTTCCAGACTTCATTTTCTCCCATATAATATCTTACTTTTGCTTTATTTTTCCTGGATCCATTCTTCTTTATGCTACGGGATCATTCTTTGGGGCTCTACTTCCAAATTTAACCTTACTCCAATTTTAAAACTACAAAATTGGTTCTTCCAAATTCTTCAACTTCCGCGATCCTCCTCAGTGTCTCATTACTTCCTTTCTTTACGAATGTTCTCAATTTATCAAATTTATTTCCTAGCTTTGTGTACATTTATTTATAAATCTGACAATTCTATGATCTACCTTACATCCCCTTTAACAATTTGTACCAATAGCGATAGTCATAGTCATAATACCCATTCTTCCAATGAGATGCGGGTTCCTTTCTCACACTCTAATTACCGGAATAGATGTGTTTCCCATATTGGGCTTAAATGCTGGGCCTATTTACCCCCTGAAATTCATTCCTTGATGCCCTTTTCTTTGTTCCGAAGTGTTATGCAGACTTTTTGTCTCCATAATATCATGTTTAATTTATCTTTTCATCAATAGTTTTAGTTCATCTCTGTATATTATTTTTATTAACCATATTTACCTTGATTTGTTTTATTTGTTTTCCCTATCCTATAAATACTTGTCAGGAGGTTTTTTTCTTGGAGCTCACTAGTCCTCTAGGATTTATTTTACAACTCCTTAAATTTGCCAACTCAGAAGTATAACTTTCAGGAGCTCTATTTGATTTGATCTATTTGATTGGTTGTTTATTTTAATTACTTTTATTTATTATTCTATTTTATTTTATTTGTTTTTTATATTTTTTCTTTTATACGTTTTTTTTAGTTGGATTTGTTTCAATTTATATTTGTTTTATTTAATTAATTATGATCATTTTGTTTTCAGTTTTAAGTTTTGATTGTTTCGTACGATTGATTATTTAATTTTTTAGACTGTTTATTTTAATATTAACAATTTACTTGTTCTTTTCTAACCTTTATTCCTTTTTAAATTTTTACCGTTCATTGTTATAGTGCCCTCTTGGCCTAACTCGTTGGTACATACCATACGGGCCTTGTAGGGCACCAATGTAATCTCCAAGCCCCATAGAAATAAATACAACTCAATAGTCACTTTCAACTATTTCACTTATCAATGCATTGCAAAAATAGGGCGCAAGTCCATAAGTTACAATGTATGCAATTTTATCATTTCCTAGTTGCATTTTCGATGCAATTGTGCTTTCCGGAAACATCAGATGCATGGTTTCAATGCAAGCAGCACCTCCACAGTTCATACATCAAAGGGCTTCACCCCAACAGATTTTCTCACGGAGTACAAACTGGTTTAGATTGGACTGCGAGCTCGAAATTGCATCGCAAACTGCGGTGGAGGAATTTGCACAACTTGATTCTCCCATAGTCGATGCAGTAGTGTTCGCAACAGGTGCACCGTTTGCCAGAGTTAAAAAAGTTTTCATACTGAAAGCTGATTGCGCTTCCACTGCCTTCTTATGTTTTTTTCCGTCCATGTGGCTTCAAACAGCTGTCAAGCCCATATTACTTAAAGAAACACTGCCTCCACAAAGTAAACAAAATGCAGCATTAGAATTCTTACGCACCAGCCAAATTCACGGTGCAATTGAGGGGTACAGTTCGGAAACTGTCCAGTCCATATTAAATAAACACTTCTTACTTGGCATCTTATATCCTCCTCTCACAAATTTTACTGTAATTTCTTGCAGAAATTGCAGCTTGCTGATGAAATTACAAATGAATACATGAATCCCCTGTTAAGTACAACTACACCCTAAGTGTGCACAAGAATACACAAGTCCTAAACATAAAAAAATGTGATAGTTTATGTGGTAACAAAACTACTAGTTTACGCGTTAATGATTTAACCATAAAGTTTATTTTCTTCTGAAAAAAGTAATTTCCGTTAGATTAACAAGAAGCGCAAGATTTATAAACAATATATCAAAAATCCTGCAAAAATATTAAAAGAAATCATCTCAAAGCTATTACAAAACTAGTGAAAAATTCCATTAAAACTGATAAAAGAAATTATTATGCTAAGCTTTTTTCCTTAATAACCAATCCCAAAGAGAAATGGTATCAAATTCAGATGGCTCTATCACTCCCAAAAAAATAGAAGGCTCCCTTCCAGTTTTAATAATGAATGTTCAAGTCCAAACCTTCTCTCTTTTTTGGAAGCGATTTTTCCATGCTACCTAGCTGAAAGTAATAATATTAACAATGATTCTATTTCATGTTCAGGGTCTACCAGTTCTTCACGCGAATCCTTTTTCCCATCCCCAATAACTCCCAATGAAGTTTTAACAATTATAAACAAATTCTCAAAATCTAAAACCAGAGATATTTATGGTCTTCGACAAAATGTGATTTTTAGTATTGCTCCCTATATATCATATCCTCTATGTGCTCTCTTTAATATGTCTCTCTGTAAAGGAGAATTCCCGAAATTACCTAAGTGCGCAAAAGTCATTCCGGTTTTCAGAAAAGAAGATGCCAATGATTTTAACAACTACACACCCTGTTATATTCTGCCTTTCTTTTCCAAGATGTTTGAAAAGCTATTCTTTATTCACTTAAGTAATTTCATTTACTCCCAGATTTCATTTCTCATGCACAGCACAGCTTTATCCCAACTAAAAACATCTCCACAGCGCTGTATGAAGTATCCGAATATATTAATATTCAGATGGCTCAAAAAAAATTTGTATTAACTTTGTTTCTTGATTTTAAAAAAGCATTTGATATGGTTCCCCATGCTTTATTATTATTAAATAAATTAAATTCATTATATGGCATTAGAGGGCTACCATTGAATTGGATAGCTTCCTTTCTTTTAGATAGACAATACTCTTAATGTCAATTCAAAGTTTTCTCCAAATTTAATTAATAATCAGGGTGTACCCCAAGGTTCTATTCTGTCGCCGCTACTGTTCTCTCTCTCTTTATTAATGACCTCTCTTATATTACTGACAATGCACAATGCATATTATTTGCAGATGACACCACATTCTTAGCCTCAGCTTATTCAGAAGAACAACTTAAAAACATAGCAAACTCTTTATTATAAGGGTCATATAAATGAAAACGAAAATTTGTGTGGGGGGAAAAAAAAAGAAGACGACATGTAGGATCGTAAGTTTTTGTTTTCAAAAATTGCGAAACCCCACGTGCAAATTGAACAATAGGTTGGAAGTGTTGCATCACGTGAGAAAGAACGATAGCTTGTGCTTCGAAGCTCTCCGAGTGATTGCTTCGTCCAAACAACAAAATGGGGTCAACAAAACAGGAACAGAGAGCAGTAATTCGTTTTTTGATTGCAAAGGTTTTTTGAAGGTGATGTTGACTGCGTTTTTTGATCGCAAAGGCCCAATTTTACTGGACTTTAAAAGGCACCACAGTTAACTGGATTTCTTACAGAAGGAGTGCTTCTTCTCCATGACAACACGCGACCTCACACCTCTAAAGCAACGGTAGACCTCATCAAAGAGTTCAACTGTGAAGCAATGCAGCATCCACCTTACAGCCCTGACTTATCCCCATGTGGCTTTTACGTGTTTGGGGATCTCAAGAAACATCTGAAAGGCCGCAGGTTACAGTCGGACGATAAAGTGAAGGAAGAGGTTTTGGAATGGTTCCACACGCAACCGAAAGACTTCTTCCAAAAAGGAATTACACGCCTTGTTACACAGTGGGATAAATGCCTTAACGCATTTGGAGAGTATTTTTAAATTCCTTGTATACACTTTGCATAAAAAAAAATAATTTTCTTTTTCATTTGTACGACCCTTATAAATAAAATCTATACTGGTCATTACTAAATCAGCTTCCATTAAACCTAAACAAATCATATTATATGATCTTTCATCAAGGTAATAAACAGATTGATTTCAATAAAATTCAGCTTTGTGTCAATAATATTCTATCTAGAGTCTCTTATAAATATTTAGGAATTTATTTTACACCCGATTTATCATGGAGCATTCATATAAATAATTTAGCTATAAAATTGTCCCATATTTTAGGCATTATTTATAGAGTCAAGCATCTTCCACGTAGTATTTTACTAAATTTATATTTCACCTTCATTCACACAAATTTATGTCTTGGATTATGCTTATGGGGATCAATTAAGCTAAAAAATATTAATCTTTTAATCAAAATCCAAAAACGTTTTTTACGTATTTTGTTAAATAAGCCAGCTCTCTCTTCTGTCAGTTCAGAATTTAAAAATTTTAACATTTTAAAATTTGATGAACTTTATTTTGTTCAATTAGCTCTATTTATATTTAAGATTACACATAATATACGGTATATTGTCTTAGAAATCCCCCTATATTAACTAATTCCTCTCATCACTAACACACGAGAGAAAATAAAATAATGATTCCATTTTAGAGAGTAAATTATTTAAAGAGATCAATATCAATTTCTGGAATAATTTGTTGGTCCTTATTCACTAAAGAACTTCATGATGCATCTTCCCTTCAATATTTTAAACATCTTAGAAATATTCGTTCGGGCTTAATCTCAACTATTTTAATTTCCATATATTCTTAAAATTTCAAATGATTTTCACTGTTTTTATTTTATTATTATTATTATTATTATTATATTATTATTCGCCAGGTGGCCGGGGAGGCAGGTCACCTACAACATCGCTCCTCCAATTCATGGCGAACAAGAATAAGAAGAAAAAACTGATAGGCAAGGTACCTCAGGTCTATGTACTGTTTGCGATTCATATATTTACAGCAAGCAGCCTAAAGTAAGATGTAACTGTATCTGTGACAATATATTTCATGCTGCCTGTGTAAACATTCAGAAGCAGCAAGTTCAATTTCTTGTCGGCAAATGGACTTGTCCGAAGTGTGGAGGTGAGTCAACTAGCAGGGCTACGAACATGCAGGTAAATGAGCTAAGAGATCAATCATTTTCCTCTGTGCACTCATCGCTCTCTAACAAGAGTAAAAATGAGGTTTTTCAGCAGGATAATTTAGAATCTTCTAATCTGACGCTGGTTTTGTCAGCAGTTGAAAAATTGATAACAACGGTGAAAGACTATAAGAATTAGCAACGATGTACAGAAACAAAACAAGCTCTTGCATAATAAGGTAGATAAATTGTTGAATTTTTTATCCTTCTCTACAGACTCAAGGCCGGAAGTTACGGAGAAGCATTCGCCTCAAACATCCGCGAATGTGATTGATGCTGGATCGGCGGTTTCCGTACCCTCCTCTCAATCGGCGTTTCGGACTGAACCAACCGAAACAGACCTGTGTTTACCTCCCTTGGATCAACCCACTCTTAAATCTGTTAAGGCTAAGGTGGAACGTAGGAAGGAAAAATAGATTATTTTTGGAAACTCCAAAGATTCTTTGCTTAAAGTGAGTGACAACAACATTAATTCTCATAGATCAGTTGAAAAGTTGATCACGCTTAGCTCCCGAGACCAATGTTTCTCAAGTACAAGCGGTTATTCATGAGAAAATAGGTCCGGATGATATTGTGGAATGCTACAAGCTTAAAACGCGCTTTAACTCTTACTCCCCGTTCTACTTGGCAATAAATAAGAATATATCTCAATCAATATTTAATTCGGACTGCTGGCCTGTGGGTACTTTTATTTCTCAATTTTTCAGTCAACTGCACAGAAATCAGATTTACGGCGAGGAGGACGCTCTCTCCTCGCCTGATAATGGGAGTTAAGATCTTTTACCAGAATGTTCAAGGCTTGAGAACTAAGTTCACACAAGTTCTTAAGTTCACGCAGTTAAATAAGCATCTAGTCTATTCTTTGAACGAAACATGGCTAAATTCCACCATAACAGATGGCATGCTGTTCGGTGATTCTTTTGCAATGTATAGAGCTGATAGATCCTGTTCAAGTAGAGGAGGTGGTGTTTTGATAGCCATCCTCATTAATATTGCTTTCGAAGAGATAATTTTTCGTCCTACTATGATCGATATAGATGTTGTCGGTGTTAAGTTATTCCTGAAAGGAAAACCCGACAGGAAGAACGGTTATCGTCTGACCTTAAATATTTGGTCGATATACATTCCACCGTTAGTCACAAACAATCAATATCAGCAATTCTTAGAAGAGTTGGCTGATTTTATTGCAACTCTGAAGGGAGATAATATTTTTACAGGAGACTTTAATTTTACTGATACCTTAGCCGCCACAAATCCTAATTCCAATAATATTAATTTTACTAGGCACAGGCTAGTCGACGCTTGGGCGGCAGAACTAGGAGTAGAGAACTATAACAATGTTAAGAACTTTTATGGTAATACGTTAGACCGGATTTTCGCCTCAATACAAATTGTTGTTAAGCGTGCCTGCTCGATAATAAAGCCCGAGGATAAATTCCATCCTGCCTTGAGCGTAGTTAGCGAGCTGGATCATTCACCGCCAACCTCGTCACCTCTCACCTATCGACGAAATTTTAGGAAGGCGAACTTTCCGAATCTATACAATGATCTTCTACTTATCGATTGGTCGGCTTTAGATGATCGTCAGTCTGTTGAGCAGATGTGGCATTTGGTGGTAGATCGACTTTCCGCCGCTATTACTAAAAATGTCCCTTTAGTCAATAATTCAAATTAAGGGCGAAGAGATCTACGTTTCCGAACTGGATTTCTCAAAATACTATTCACCTGTAAAAAACTAAACAACTGACTCATAAGCTTTTTAAACAATCTAATTCTTTGGACGATTATGCTTTATTCCAAAAAGCCAGGAAAAGTTTCAAAATCGCTTATAGTAAAGATTTTGCTGACTACTATGAGTTGATGGAAAAGGATTTGAATTCACGAACTCATCTCTTCTGGGATACTGCGAGAGACTCTTTGGTAGAAAGATTTCACCACAGTATTGGTCGAATCACTTTTCAATCGGCGAGACTGCGTCCCATTTTGAGAAAACAATGAGAAATGATACCTTTCTACCTCTATCTGATCAGCGTGTCTCAATTTTGGGGCCGCCTTCAAGACAAACTTATACTTCCTCCAATTTCCACTATGGACATCTTTGCTATAGCTAAAAAGGCCACAGCTTCCAAACTTATCCATCGAAATGGTATCCCGGATTATATTTTTAAGGGCTGTTTGCCAGCAATTCTACAGCCACTAAGAACTGTTTGCCAGCAATTCTATCCGAACGATTGGAAATTCGTGAATATTGTTCCTATTCCTAAATCGGTGCGGCCTTCTTCACCTAACGATTTTAGGTCGATAACGATCCTCCCTTTTCCCGCGAAGGTCCTTGAAACCTATGTAGCACATCATCTTGCTTCCTTCATTGAACGTATTTTACCAGACGAACAGCATGCTTTCAGGAAGCGCAGATCTACTTCTACGAATCTTGCGAGCTTGCTGCATTACTTAACCTCTCATATTAATCGACGGATGCAGGTTGATGTCCTATATTTGGATTTCAGTAAGGCCTTCGATAGCGTGAATATCAGGCTTTTGTTAAATAAATTGGATAAAGTTGGTCACGCTGATAATCTAAGAAATTGGTTTGCCTCTCTCCTTTGTGAACGTAGGTTTATCATCAGGGATCCTAAGGGTGTTAATGCGTTTGGTAGAATACTCAGGGATCTCCTTTGGGCCCAGTGTTATTCAATATTTTTACTGCAAATTTAGCTTCAATCTTCACTCGCCTCCAGGTTAAATTTTTGATGTATGCAAATGATCTCAAAATTTTTTCAGTTATTCGTAATTGGGAGAATTGTCTCTGCATATCTTCAACGCTGAATAATGTTAACAGTTGGGCTAAGAGGAATGGGCTTGTATTGAATGCTTCGAAATCCTTCTGCTTAACCGTTTCACGGAAAGTCACTAACCTTCTTTATGACTATGTTTTAAAGTCTCATAAAATTCAACGCTGTACTTTCATCAAGGATGTAGGCGTGATATTTAACTCAAAACTGAATTTTACAGACCACTTGGCTTCATTATTTGTGGAAATAAGTCGGCGCGTGGGTATCATTAAGCGCTTCGTTAACTTTTTTAAAAGTCGAAGCACTTTCCTTACCTTGTTTAAATCAATCGTGGTTTCTAAAATTTTGTACGCTTCCTGGATCTGGTTTTCTGGAAATACTCAGTTACTACAACCTCTGACAATTAAGTTCGGTGAATGACGTCACACCCTAATCTGTGCGAGCTTTACGCGAGTAACAATGCATGTGAATACAAGTCCAGTCATTGTTTAAGCAAGTTCAGACAGGTCATGTTTGTGCGTGCAATGGTTTAGCAGATGCTAGTTTCTTCAGTTAAAGGTGTAGCGTGCGCACGTAACTGTGGATAATGGATCAAAGAGGAACACTGCCGTAATCGTGCAACAGTTTCTGGCCAATAAAGGGGTCGTATCCATAGCTCATCCACCTTATTCACCAGACTTGGCACCGGCAGACTTTTTCTTGTTCCCATGTGACTGGTGTCAGTGTGTGTTTTGAGTTCGTTTGGTATTTTGTTTTCATTTTATAGTTGGTTGGTGTCGTTTATGCAAATTTTCTGTTTTAAGTGTATTTGTTGAATAAATGAGTTTTGTAGCGATTGTGTTGCGGTAGTTGGGTGAGTGTTTTGGAATGTGTTTGGTTATGGATATGGATCAAGTGTGTGGAATTTTTTTAAATAAAAACAAGTCAGTTTGCTATATAGGAAACTGTTTTTCTGTAGTACGTATGTGATATTTTCCTGATTGTTGGAAATAGTTTTTTTTAAGTTATCTGAGGGAAGCTGCCGCAATTGTTTGGATAATCGTAAGCAGACATTGTCGGGGCAGCTTTTCTCAGTATTTGAGCCTCAACAAACCCGGAGGAAATGGGAGATTGTTGAGAGAGTGAGCGATCGTTGTTCAGGCTTTGCGGGCAAGCGTCGGAAAAAAAAAGATTGTTCGAGCCCCCCCTCCCAAGCTAGCAGCGATGTTTTGGATGTGTCTTCTGCTGATAAATATGAGTTTTTGATGAAAGCAGGCCTGTATGATGGTTATGAATTAGCTTTAAATAATCTGACCTGTGAATTGACGATGGCGATGTTTTTCTTTTGATGTGCGTGACTCTCATACGACGAAAGCGAGCGTTATATGAAGGAATGCGTCTAGAACGAAGTTTCCCGACCAAGTTGAGAATGAATCAGCGACAGAGCGGTGAGATCGTTCTATTTTTATTATTTCTGACATTTTTGAAATTAGGATCACCCGTGGGAATAATTAGCATATGGGAAGTTGATTATTAAAAGAAAGTGACAATTATAATTGATAATTCAAAAGCGACAGTTAATTTTCTTTGGTGAGACTATATGAGAGACTATGAGCCAATTCAGAGTTAAAATTTTCGTTCATAGCACAGCGCTGAAGGACACTGTCGTTAATTAGCGATAGGCTAATGTAAAATTTGAACTAGTGAACATAAATGTTTACAACAAACGATGTTTATAATCGTTAGCGTCTGTGAAACGAAACCTGTCACGTGGGGGCGTTCTATGAGCGGTTACTAAAAGCATGCTTACATGTATTGGTGGTGAATTGTCACGCCAAGGATAATTGTTATAGTAAAAAAAATTACTTAACGAAAGCAACGTGATACGTGAGTGAATAGTGCAATCTTTGGCGTCTATAAGTGGACAGTGAAACGTCCAAATATAGTTGAGGGGTTAATGCTCTCTCCCCTGGTTGACCAAGCTTGTGCAGCGCTAATCTATAGCACTGATTGGCAACAAAAGAAAGGAGGGCGTGACGCTTTCGTGGGGTAGTTCTTGCACTCACTTCACTCTCGTTGGGTACTGGCGGCCTGGGTTGTGGGTATTACAGGCTGGGCATGTAGCATGATTTGCTCATTGGTTTCCCATGTGCTGGTGCACGTTGTTAATTAAAATTTTGTCAATACAAGATATTTCGCGTTGTTTAAAAGGTTAATTGATTGTTTGATAATTTTTAATATAATTGTTAAGCTTATGTCTTTTTTTAGTGTGGGGCCTCAATTTACAATATTAATAATATGTATTCATAATTATTAGTTTTAATCAATTAAAATGAATGATTTATCGTTTGTCAGCCTCTACTCCTTGCGAATATAACATTCACCCCGCGCAAGTCCAAAAACCCGCTCCTATTGTGCTTGGGAATGAATTATCGTCAGGGGATCCTTACGGCACCACCCCCCTCCCACGCACTACAGGGCACACCCACGCCTGAAGCGGGTCTTAAAGGGACCAGATTTGCGGACATTCCAGACATTCAAGCAAATGTGACACGTGAACTTAAAGCCATCCCTAAAGAGCTTCCAGGACTTATTCACCCGATCCCAAAAGTGTATTGCCTTCCAGGGTGATTATTTCGAAGGACAATAAAGTAAATGTGGCTCTATCTGTTTTGCATTTTGTTCTGTGAACTCATTCACCGAACTTAATTGTCAGAAGTTGTAGATCAATTGCAAGCAAAATTGCGAAATTTCTTTCGGTTTCTTTCCCGTACTATTTACATTCCTTACCCTGCCTCCCTGGCTCTGTTATTTAATTTACAGCATATACTTGCAAAAGCACTCTTAAATATACTGTTAAAAGTTATTAGTGGGAAAATTTTTTGCGCCTTGTACCCTTGGTCTGATTGGGCTTCGAGTTCCGAACTCCAACAGATCTCGTCAGCCAATGGTATTTTTGGGCACAAGCAGGACGAACGTGATGAATTTAGATCCTGCCTACAAACTGATCGATGTTATCAAGAAGAATTTCCCCTTTGTTGACATTTTTTATGATAAACGCTGCTCTCTATTTGAGAACTAGCCTCTTCATGTTTTGATTTTTAATCCTTTTTGTTTGTTGTCCCGTCGAAAAAAAAAGTCTTTATTATTATCTTTATTTTTATTATTATTATTATTATTATTATTATTATTATTATT
>JAHWFO010060367.1:0-10169 GCA_023313115.1 Rhysida immarginata
TGTTGATACCATTGTTGCAAAAACTTTGTCTTGCATTGTTGGTCATGCGATATTTCTCATTAATATGCCCTGCCATAACCATGAATATCGATTTTTATCGATAATTATTATTTTTTCGAAATCTGAGGTAGACAGTGACCTTCCTCATGCTTTGAAGGTCATATATGCGAAATTTCATCAAGATCGGAATAAAACTGTAGATTTGTATAAAAAACGTACAGACCCACAGACAGACCCACAAACATCCTTCTTTATATATATAGATAGATTAATAATGAGCATAAAATGATGATATAGTGACAGGACATAAATAAGACAGCATCTATTGAGGAGGAAAAGGAGTCACACGTGTCTGATTCGAGTTCCCTATCAAACGACTGGCAAAAATTGTGTCTGGAAAGGAAAGAGAAAGAACGAGTATTGGTCATAGAAACTCTGCAGCTAGAACAGAAAAGGCTATATGGGCATTGGAAACATCTGAACAACGCAAGTTTCGAATAGACCAAGAGGGTATAAGAACTTCTACGTCAAGGGCAAGAAAACCTTGGATCCAGTGATGTACCCCGGTGGTGAATTAAATAATGTCCCGGTGTATCACCTAGAATTTGTGTTTTTCGGATTTTTCTAAGAATGGATAGTCCCTTCGCGGTGTTTTATTGATTTGAGTTATTATTTAACCAATTTGGAGTTTTAATTTAACTTCTGCTTACCTATAAGTGCAATTATTGCGGGCAACGTCGGGTCCTCTGGTAATATCAAAATAATGGGCCTTTATGCTTAACTTACATTTATTAATTTTTTGTAAATAACTGCTAATTACCATATTTGAACAATTTTGTATTTAATATATTCTGTTATTAAATATTCTGTCATATTGAATTGTCTGAGGATAATCTGGTTCATCTTGTGAGGAGGAAAGAGAGCGAAGGAGACTGAAAGTATATCTGTAAATACGGAATATATTTTATCTAATTTGAATCAGTCCCTCGATGACAAGATTTCGCTTATTCTTCAGTTTCTTCCTACTTTGCAAGCAATGTCAAAAGACTTGAAAACAACTTCAGACAATTTGGCAAGTCTCGCTGAGAAACTTCAAAAGTGTGAGGAGTCGTTTAATTTGATTGCTGCAAGAGTGGATAAGTTGGAGAAACAACAATATAAATTTAAGGATCAATCAAGAAACTTTCAAAAAACAATTCAAACTCTTAATAAACGTTGTATCGAACTTGAGCAGTATTCATACAATAATAATTTTATTTTAAGAAGAATTCCTGTCTCCACAGGAAAACTTATGTGTGATTGTAAATGAGCTGTTAAAGAAAATTAGTCCGTCATTTGACAAAATGAATTATTTGCTGTCCATAGATTAGGTAAGATCAGGAAATCATCTGCCTCGCGACCAATTAATATAAAGTTTTTAAGAAGGAATTTAATGGATGAATTATTTAAAAATAAAAAAGATAAAATGGATATAATGTCTGCAGCCGCTTCTACGATCTTTCAGCGTGAAATTAGAATTTTATTTCACGAAAATTTATGTCCATCAAAGCTGGAACTATTCCATCAGGCAAAGCAATTTAAACAGGAAAATAATATCAAATATGTGTGGACTAAAAAAGGTCGAATTTATTTAAGACAAGATCAAAATGAACAGGCAATTGAAATCTTTATTGTTGAAGATCTGACTAAATTGGGAACTTAATGGCAAACCCTATATTGCCTGTTCAGGGGTCTCGCCCAAAGTCTACAAATTTAAATAATCAAACAGCGATAAGTATAGCATATGTTAATATTTGTGGAGTAAAATAAAATTTGGATTTGTTCATGACTCAACATAAGACAGTTCCTGATGTAATTTTTCTGCTGGAAACATGGTTATCTGATACTTCACCCATTCCTGTCCTTCCAGGTTACAATAATCATTTATTAAATCGTCCATCGCGGAAAGGCAGAGGAATTCTATGTTTTGTAAAGAATAATTTTCAATCGGAAATAATTTTTAATTTCACATATTGTTTGGACGATTTAGTAGAAGTGCTTACAATTAATTTTAATGCATGCATTAAAATGTGTTGCATTTAGCGTCCCCCTTCCGGAAATTTATCAAGATTCCAACAGGTGTTAGAAAATCTTGTACAGTTCTTGATAAACTCTCCATGCAAATGGTCATTAATATGTGGTGACTTTAATACTGACTTATTTGCTTCCACTTCCTCAGCGGGTTTGCAAAACTCTACGTTGTTTTATTCCTCTGGATTTGAAACAAGTGATGTAGGTATAACCAGAGTTGATCCAGTCTATGGTACCCACTCTACACTGGATTATTTCTGGATTAAAGATATGGAGAAAGGTGGTAGTTTCTGATCACTTCCCCCTTTTTATAAGTTTGAGAAGTGATAAAGTTCAAGAGAATCATGATTGTTTCTCTCAATTTTTGGTTACTCCAAATAGACTCGCAGTATTATTGAGTTTTTTTGAAACATATACAAATCGGTATAACTCTTTATATCCCTTTAATTAGTAAAACATCTTCTGGGTTTAAGTGTAATCAAAACCCTTGGAAGACATCTCAGTTAAAAAAGAAAATTAGAAAGAAGAATAAATTATTTAAACAATTTTTACTAACGAAAAAACAATCTGATTATAATAAATATAGAAATTTTCGAAATTTTTTGAAGACTCAATTTTAGTTGCAAAAACTCAATATTTTAATGATATTTTCTGTTCTTTAACAGATAATAAGAAAGAATCTTGGAAATTTATAAAAAATTCGCTTAATTTAACTAAGTCTAACAAAATTTCTTTCTCCACGAATGAAATTTATTCTAAAGATGCCCTTTTTTCATTTCTAAAAGAATTACTTCCGAAAATTACTAGGTCAACTAATCTGAATTCGATAAAATTTAGAAATACCCCAAATAGTTTTTTTTAACACCTAGTACACCAGGGGAGGTAGCTTATATGTTAAGAAAAATGAGTTCAAGTTCTAATTTTGCAGACTCGCTTAACATTCCACCCATAGTCTGGCTAACACGTAATTCAGTACTAAGCGTCCCAATTTCCTATTTATTTAACTCTTCAATCGTGACTGGAGATTATCCAGAAATCCTAAAAATCGCAAGCACTAACCCGTTATATAAAGGAAAAGGAAAGCATAAGGATTTTACTAATTATAGACCAATTGCAAGTCTTTCTTCTTTATCAAAGGTGTTTGATAGTCTTTTTTCTTCTCGTC
Source organism: Rhysida immarginata (assembly GCA_023313115.1). Classification (NCBI taxonomy): domain Eukaryota; kingdom Metazoa; phylum Arthropoda; class Chilopoda; order Scolopendromorpha; family Scolopendridae; genus Rhysida; species Rhysida immarginata. Next base: position 3,236 of record JAHWFO010060367.1, read on the forward strand.
TTTCTAGTTATCTTGAAAAATTTGATTTAATAAGCTCAAGTCAACATGGTTTTCGGAAGAGATATAATGTAGATACCGCAATTGAATGCTTAATAACTGAAATCGTTGATTCTCAACTACCCAATAATTGGATGGCATGGGTTCAGAGAACCGCAAAGTGCAGACAACAAGTTGGTGATCAGTTGATAGTTCTGCCCCTCTTCTCACACGAGTATCCAACATTGATCGGAATAAGTCGGCTGAAATAATTACAAAATCAATCAGTGACTTCTGGTCCATTGCATCCCTGTACCAGGTATACTTATGGACATCCCTGTGCTGGAAGAAGGTGTTTGTGATGGAAAGTCCATTGTTGCAACAGAGATCCAACAAGCACCTCCCATTCGCATTTAAATCGGGGGTCACCATTCCTCCCAATCACGCCTTTCCACGTTTGGTCATCAGCCCCTACGTGTGCATTGAAGTCGCCCATCAGGATGACAGAATCTGCACTGCCTCTCCTGCTAAGAGCAGCATCAACTTCATCTAGAAAAAGTGGGTACTCTGTGACTGCATTCGGAGCATATGCAACGAATAGAGAAAGAGAAACCGTTTCCCTATTTGAAGCCTCAGGAGACACAGTCTTCACCTAAGGGGGTCCAATCTGCAACATAATCTGCCAGCCGGGGACTTGTGAGTATCCCCACTCCCGACTGGGCAGTCATGTTAGGGTCGACACCAGAGTAGAAAAGCTTCCACCCTCCTTTAAGTCCACAGTTCCAGAACCCGCACGTTTCATAGAGGTAATACCTATGATATCCAATCGATACCGTTTGGCTTCCTCCACTAACTCTGATTCCTTTCCTGTCATGGAGAATACGTCCCGGTAGTATCACTGAAACAGAAATCAGATGGGCAATTAAGTCCCTGAAGACTGGCAAAGCTGCAGGTGATGATGAAATCCGGTCCGAGCTGTTAAAGGCCTTAAATCAGGATGGTATCCTGTGGCTGACTCGAATGTGTCAGGTTGCTTGGATATCTGGACAGGCCCCTAAGCAATGGCAGACAGGAATTGTGATCCCTATCTTCAAAAAGGGAGATTAGAGAGATTGCAACAACTATCGAGGCATCTCTTTGCTCAGCATTCCTGGGAAAGTGTACGCTAAGTGTCTGGAGAAGAGAAGTCGGGAAATAGTCGACTCCAAACTGTCGAGGGAGCAGTGTGGTTTCCGACCTGTCCGAAGCACGACGGATCACATCTTTGCTCTAAGGCAAATCTTTGAGAAATCCTGGGAGTATGCAAAAGAGGTCTACGCTTGCTTTGTGGACCTCGAAAAAGCATACGACAGAGTTCCTCGGGAGAAGCTCTGGCAAGTGTTGCAAGAGTATGGAGTGGATGGGCAATTACTGGTTGCTATCATGTCTCTGTACGAAAGCTCTGAGATGTGTGTCCGGATAAATGGCATTAAGTCAAAACCGTTCACCGTGCGTGTTGGACTCCGCCAAGGGTGCGTACTGTCGCCCCTCTTGTTCATTATCTTTATGGACTGGATAGACAGGGGCAGCCGAGGCGATGAGCATGTTTGTGTGGGCGACTGCCTGGTGGAGAGGTTGCTCTTTGCTGACGACCTTGTCCTCCTTGAGTCTTCTTGCACGAACCTTCAGCATGCACTAGACTGGTTTGCAGCCAAATGTGAAGAAGCTGGGATGAAGATCAGTGTGGCTAAAACCGAGGTTCTGGTCCTTTCAAGACAGCCTGCTCAGTGCACTCTCCATGTTAGGGGAGCCTCATTGAGACAGGTGGAGGAATTCAAGTATCTCGGGATTGCATTCACGAGTGATGGACGGCAGGAGAAAGAATTGGATGCTCGGATCGGTGCAGCAAGCTGTGTCAGACGTGAACTGTGGCGATCCATGGTAACGAAACGCGAGCTGGGTAACAAAGCCAAGCTCTCTGTCTTCAAATCTATCTTTGTCACCATTCTCACCTATGGTCACGAGGCTTGGGTAATGACCGAAAGAGTGCGATCGCGGGTACAAGCGGCAGTTATTTTTACAAGCCGGTGGGTAAGACACCAAGGGGTCGGCCTAGAACCAGGTGGCTAGACTACATGGAGAATCTGGGTTGGAGTCGCTTGGATATTACCAGGGAGGACATGCGCCTGATGGCGGAAGATCGCGATCGCTGGAGATCCTCCATAGGGCTGCTGCCCCTGCGACCCTAACGGATAAGCGGGTTTGAAAATTAAGTAAGTCAATTTTTTTAGACTTTAAAAAAGCCTTTGACTAGGTTAACGTAAGCGTTCTTATAACGAAGCTTTCTAGGCAATTTGGTGTCAAAGGGGTGGCTCTTGATTGGATCAAATCATTTTTATTGAATCGGACTTACACGTTGATATCTAATAATGTAAAATCACCTAATCTTGTTTTAAACCAGGGGCTTCCGCAAGACTCTTCTTTATCCCCTATTTTGTTTAACGTTTTTATAAACGATTTTAGCGAGCGAGTTTCTTTTAAAACCTTATTATATGCAGATGATGTCACTGTTTTCCTATCGGCTGAGTCCTTAATTGATATTGGAAACATGGCTATTTCTGCACTGCAGCAAGTTTCGGTTTGGTCTCAGGATAATGGGATTGAAGTAAGCGCGGAAAAATCCAAGTGGTCACAATTTATACAGAGAAATAAACAAGGGACCCTGGATTCACGAGTAGTGGAATATCAAGGACTTACTTTGGAGAAGGTGCAATATTTAAAATAGCTTGGCTTATGGCTTTCTGCCGATTTGAATTGGTCAAAGCATATATCTGAACTCTCTATAAAATTCTCTCAGCGGGTTGGTTTATTTTTTCGATTCGGTCCTTCCTCCGTCATATTTTAATTTTACTTTATTTTCCTCTTCTTCAGTCTTTACTTTATTTTGAGGTGATTTTCTGGGGGAAGAGGTAACATATCGGATATTAATATTTTGTCTCGTCTTCAAAGACGGGTAATTAAATTAATCTTACGAATAGCCGCCGGAGTAAATAATATAGAATTTATAATGAAAGAAAATAAAATTCTCCCAATTCAATTTATTTTAGTAAAAACAAGTTGCGCTTTATTTTACAAATCGAAAAATAACTTAACGATATCCTCCCGTTTCCAGAAATTTATGCTTTTCCCGTGAATTATGATACTCGGAATAAATATCAACCAATGATTCCATTATTCACAAGAAACTACACACGAACACAACTTTGTTATACCGGTTCAAAAATTTGGGCAAAAACTCCTACTGATCTACATGATCTTATTTCATTGCCCCTATTTAAGAAAAGATTATTGAGCTGGTTACTAAACCTTACTCCTGGCGACTTCTTGTTTTGACTTTGTTTATGTTTTTCTTTATGTTTTTCTTTTTATTTACTTTTTTGTTTTTTCATTTTTGTTTGATTGTGAGAGGGGAGGCTACCAGACAGGCATTGCCTTTTTGCCTCTCCTCTACGTTTGTTTTTCGTTTTTCTTATAATTAATTTATGATGATTTCCACTACTATCCTCTGTAGTTCAGGGGTTTAGTGGTGTTATCTGAAATTATAATTAAAAAAAATTATAATTATGTAATCTTTAATTTTCTTATTATTATTTGAAATTTTTTATGTAATCGTATTATTGCTACTATTTAATAGCACTTTTTTTCTTTTGCCCATAGCGGGCGAAGCCGCGGGTAACCAGCTAGAAAGCTTATAAAATAACAATTTATAAATTGGGAAATATATTCCAAAATATAGAGGCCACTTGCGGATAAAGTAATTGCGCGGAACCATTTGCTGTCATTACACAAAATACTATTATGAACATTAATTAAGAAAAAATCGTTGCAAATTGATATTGCTATATATTAATTAGAAATACAGTAAAAGTCCTTTAATCCAGCAGTTGATGGCTCAGAAATTTCAATAAACCGGAACTTGAGAATAATAGTCCCTTATCGAGATTCAACCCAAATATTTCCAGTAATCCGGAAATTCTGGTGCCAATATACGAATTTTTAGTACATCTGATTTTATTATAATATTAAGCAACTAAAGCATTAACTGATATTTAGTTTTACTATGGTCTGTATAAGGGGAAGTCCAGCAACTCGCCAAAAGAGTTCTTTTCCTCTTTTTTTTTTTTTTTGGATTTTTCAATGCTTTATTTTACTTTATCATCAGCTTTTTCAGCCCGCGCTTTTTAACTATTCAGTTGGTTCGATTTAACTTGCCTCAAATTTGCTACTAGCCTTCTTTCCTTTTCCTTTGCCTTCGCACCCCCTGACTGCATTTCTATGTATAACCACGTACTCTGGTCTCTTCTCTTAACATCTGCTCCATGTTCACGCTTTGGTGTCTTTTTTTAACCCCCTTCCTTTGGGTACCCCTCATTTCGATCTCCCTCCCCCCCTTGTATGCTACAACTGTATAACTGTAGCTTTAACTTTTCATCTCTTGTTGTCCTTTCCTGCCTTCCCTCCCTTACAATTGACTTTTCTCCTATTTCTACTTCTTTTGTCCTGCTGTCTCTCTCTTTATTATTTTACTATCATAGAATATGGGAAAATCTCCCCACCTCCCCATTCTTACCATTTTAAACCTTTTTGACCTTCTATTTAAAATTATTCACATTCATGTTATTATTATTATTACTAATAACTACACAGGATTCTTTTAATATTCATATATGGCTTCTATGCATTCTGTGGACATACTTGTATAATCAATGAAAAAAAAAGAAGAAAAAAGGAGTAAAAGGAAAATTAAACAAAGCAGCCTCAGCAGCTGATGATTTCAAACTTTTTATAAGAGACCTCTTATCCAACCTTTCCAGGACCTTTTAACTTTAATCCGGATATTTCCACCAAGTCTGGTTCATATTCCTGAATGCTCAAATATGGAAGGTGCGTTTGGAACCAACAATGCAGTGAATGTATCTCGGGCTAACAGTTCTATCAAACAATTTTCCACTATAACATCAAGTCATTTAAATGAAGACTTCTCATGCCACTTTTTTTACCTCCCGAGGGCTCAACATTCACTTATCATCCTGCCAGAGAAAGCAGATAGCCACCACCTACTCCACTAATAAGGACTTGGGAAGAACTCTATCCATCTTTAAGACCAACACAAGCACTTTAAGGCGTGTCCCAAAGAATGCAAGAAAATTTGTTTGTGAGACTATTGAGGACGTCACGGAGAAGGATGACAAAGCGTCATTGAACCGACTTTTCACTCTTCCTTACGCCATACTGAAAATTCCACAAAAGGAAAAGAAAGTGCAGAATCTAATAAGCTGGATGAAAGTGAACGTTGATAAGTGGCTCAAGAATGACACGGAATCTCTTCTGCCTATTTATGGGAAAAGAACTTTTTCCAAGGAGACGAATATGGAAGAAACTGCAAAGACAGCAGAGGCAAAGCTGGCTGATGGAAACATACGGGGTGCGATTCGACTCGTATCTTCTGACGACGTCATCGCTCCTCACGACGAAACAACTCTCACTAGCCTTCGCGAAAAGCACCCTGCTCTTCCGCTGCCAATGGATTTGCCAGATCCCCCGTCTCTGAGCAATGGTGTCCATGCAGTTTCAGCAGAAGAATTTGAAATTGGATCCTCATGCATCCACACACCATTGCGCCCTTGTTGACAATATACGAAAGGATTGTTGTGGTTTATTTTGCATGATGCTGTTTAAAATCCATGTCGTAGTCTTTTTGATGGTTGGTACGTCATCAAATTCAGAAAGAAGCCTTGAGTGCTCCGAAAACTTTCCCGTCAGGAAGCGCAGGACAATTTCCTCAGGCCACAAATTCTTAAGGATCTTTTGGGTATGCGAGAGCAAGACGGGCGGGACTGTTTGGAAAAGTCACTTTGCAAGCAATGTACCCTTATCGTCAATGAAAAAGTGCCAACCTTATTCCTACCCATCCTCTTGGGCGCCTCATTGACAGCTTTATAGAAGAAAAATGGTGGTATTTGACTAACAGCTGTTGGTGTCACATTGAGGATGCTTGCAGCTAAAATTCTTTGTGCAAGAATAAAATCACACTCGTGTCCTTTTTTCACCTCACCAGCTTGGAGTCGGCATCCCCGGAGGAGCTGAAGCAGGGTCACACATACTTCGAAACTACACATTACAATACTCGTGCTCTACTGAAAATTGACTTTAGTCTTCAACGAAATCAGACGTGACGTCATTGTAACTGAAGTGAAACGGCGATTTCCCGAGGCATTTCCGTTTGTGTGGACAGCTTATGCAGAGGTATCTCCTCTCTTTTTTGGTGAGACAGTAAGTCACAAAGAGGATGTCAACAAGGGGATCCTCTTGGACTTGCCGTCTTTGCCATTACGCTCCAGCCTTTGGTTGAGGCGATGAAAATGGAGCTCAATCTTTGGTACTTAGACGACGGAGTGATAGCTGGGACACCAGAGGAAATCTTCAGAGCCAGTGAGGTTCTCACTCATGGAGCAGCTGATATCAGCCTTTCCATCAACTGGGATAAATGCGAACCTGTTATTCTTGGGTCCAGTAGCCATGAGGAGGAACAAACATTGCTTTCACGATTCCTGTCCAAAGTGCCCTCTATCCAAATCATGCAGCGCCCTTCGGCCTTTCTACTTGGCGCCCCTCTTTGTGATGAGTTCCTTCCTGGCCTAATTGATGAGAAGACAGCCGAATTACGTATGTTTGCAAAAAGGCTACAGTTGCTCACCGCACATACGAAATTTTCCTTACTTTGAGCATCCATGGCCATCCCTCAGCTACAATACTTCCTTCGATGCGCCCCTACCTGGAGAAGGGCAGACAAGCTAGCCGAGTATGATGCTGAGCTCAAGAGGACTTTGTGTTAGTTATATTTTTATCAACATGGAATATTTTCGTGCAAAAAACAATCTTTTATGGTTCTTATTGCTGTATATCAGTATTTAATTTA
>JAHWFO010060368.1:0-10114 GCA_023313115.1 Rhysida immarginata
AATCGATGAAGAATCTCTGATCACATTGTCACAGGTGATGAAAGCAAATAGCGTTTAGAGTAGCAGTTTACAGTGTCTCCAAAATCGAAAACGATTCAAGCACACAGATCCTATTGAAACATGAGACTACGGATTTTTAAACCCGAAAAGACATCTTTATCGTGGATTTCATGAATCGGGGGCAACGAAAATGCAAAAGCCTACTGTCATGTGCCGAAGCAGTGGAAGATACAAACTACATGTACACAAGTAATGAGGGGAAATAAACAAACTTTAATTCACACTTAGAATTAAAAATATCAAAGAGAGGCACCCGGCCGCACTCTTTTTAACTACAAATATAAATCTTGATAGTTAAGAAAATAAACATTGGACTCAATGGTCCTTCTTAAATATGACGCAAAAAACTTCTATGCAGTTATAGCGGAACACTATATGTACACGTAGTACACAGATCATGCTTAGCCGAACATTAACATAACATATCATAGTCCGAGAATGGATTCAACAGGAATATAAAGTTCCAATTAATAATGCGCAATAGCATTATACAGGGTGATTCAGTCAATTTCTGACCATTTCACTCGAATGACGTGCATTAGGGATAAACAATTGAAAGAATATGAGCGCCATATCGAATTTCTAAATAGTTGGAGTTTGTATTGTTGCAACCTGCGCTGCATGAAAATCGTATTGTTGAAAAATGGCGCCCGCATTATCAACAGAGCAGAAATGCAAGTTTATCGAATGGTATTTAGAGACTAAATTACCTGTAACCGTGCAAAGAAAGTTCCGGAAGGAGTATAAGTGTCGAGACGCACCAGGCAGGCAAGCAATCATGGATTTTGTCAAGCAATTTCGTGCCACTGGATGTGTTAAAAGCAAGAAAAAAGACGGGAGCGAAGCTCGTGTTCGAACGGCCGAACTTGTCGAAAATGTTCGCACAAGGTTGGTCGATTCCCCTACCAAAAAATCTGTTCGCCGCCTATCCATTGAAGAAGGGCTGTCGTATACCACGACGTGGCGAATTTTGAGAAAGGATTTACACGTGTTCCCGTATAAGATCCATGTTTATCAGGAGTTAACAGACACTGGAACACAGAAGCGACAACAATTTGCGATGGAGTTTGGAGCAGAAATGGAAACCAATCAGGACACTGTGGACAATCTGTGGGTGTCAGATGAGGCCTTCTTCCATCTGTCAGGTGACGTTACTAAACACAACTTTCGTTTTTGGGGTTCCCAGCACCCTCATGAGATCCATAAGTCACCGCTTCATCCACGAAAGGTTATGGCTTGGTGCGCGATTTCCAAAAGAGGCATCATTGGTCCGTTCTTTTTGGGGGGCACCGTAACGTCACAGGCTTACCTTAACATGTTGGAAACCTTCTTCATCCCCGAGCTGCGAAGGAGGCGTATACCGCTTCGACATCAATGGTTTCAACAGGATGGGGCTAGTCCTCACACCAATAATGAAGTGCTAGACTTTCTCAATCAGAAATTCGGAAATCGTGTCATTTCAAACAGGTTTCCAGATCGATTCTGGGGTGGCTTTCTTTGGCCCCCTACGAGTCCTGACCTAAACCCATGTGATTTTTATCTCTGGGGGTTCCTTAAAGACAGTGTGTTCACTACAGCACCAAGAACCCTAGACCAGCTGCGACAAAGCATCGTCGACTGCTGCACCCTTGTGGATGCAGAAATCCTGGATAGAGTTATGAATAACTTCACCATTCGGCTGCGAGCAGTTCAAAACGTTCTTGGTGGCCACATTGATCATCAAGACTTTTCCACGGGATTAAAAACTCTGAACTGCCTAAAATATCATACTGAAATGCTAAGTTTGTAAACATTAATGAGTCAATAAATCATTGTACTGAAATGGTCAGAAATTGACTGAATCACCCTGTAAACGTCCAGATTAGGGCAACAGGACTTGTAGTCAACAACTGCGCGATACGCAATTATTTCGGAATAAATAAGTGAGGATAACACCAATGGCACCCAACTGTCTTCTTAACAATAAATAAATAAATTACTTGGATCCTAATCCAATATGCAATGCAATAGTTCAAACTCCCGGGTGCAATAACCCTCCTTGATAAGATAACATAACGAGAAAACACTTACTGCGACTTCCTGTTACTTGATATATCCATGAGATAAATGTCCATCCTGAGAAAGATAAATATAAATATAAATGCCTTAGCACCTTAACAACTTAGAAGAGATACGTTGAGAAATGGCTTGGACGAGCGCGCTCCCATTCGAACAATCTCGGAGCCGCTAATAAGGAATCCAGCTGATTATTCTTTCTGCAAACTCACGATCCCGCCGAGGTCTTCCGCCAGGTAAGCTTTCACTGTCCATGGAAATATACACACGCACCGGATACCAGCACTGCCGTTTGCGTTGAGAAAATTCCCTTCCTTGCGTTTAATTTCTTTGCTGGAGAGGTCTAACACACATAAAGGTGAAGCACTCACGTATGCCGGTAATGGCGACTCTACAATTTGCCATTCATAACCGCTGCTCGTTTTCGTCTCCAAAACCCTCCGGCAACAGTCTTTAATAAGCCAGTATATGCGTGCTTTCTCTTCTCTCACCCAATTTCCATTCTCTCCATTTACTCCTTTTTCTCTCTCTTTCTTACTCCCGTCGAAAACCTCTTCTCTCCTCCTTCTAACCGCTCTTTTTCCACCATTTGAAAAACTTTCCTCTGACGTCTTTTTCGTCATCCCTCTTTCTCTCTCTCCATTCGCTCTTTTTCCTGATGATGCGAATGACGCTGACTCTGACGACGATCGCTCAATCTTTCGTGTTCGGTTCTTCTTCAGAGCTCGAAACGATGAAGATGACGCTGCCGGCGATGACGTCACTCTATCGGGCTCTCCTCTCTCGCGATCGGAGTTTTGCCCTGACACCCCCTGCGTAATTGTTACGAAGCTGCGTAATATCAGAATCATAAAAGGTTGATTGTTGGTATCTCTTTCACGACCATGCGCAACTGCACAAGATCAGAACATGTTTATTTCCTTTGGTTAGGAATTTTTTTTGCAGAAATCTATCCTGAGAGATCTATGGGCGGTTGAAATCTGAGGAGTAATCAAGAAATAAACACATTGTACAAAATGGCTTGGTGGTGGGTTTCTTCGACGAAGGAATACAAAAACGGGTGTAAAGATACGACAAATGCCTCAATAAATATGGCAACCACGCAGAATAGTGCACTGCAAATAACTAATAATTTTTTTGCAATTTCTACAGCTACTCAGTCCATGCTTTCTGCATGCTTTATATTGCTGATGAATGATATCGAAAATATGGATAATTACGAATAAGTACTCATACTTTCATAATAAATTGAGTATTTGGTTTTAAATTATCATGTTCGAAAAATGTTGCCTGGTAATATTCAGCTTTGTAAACTAAGATTCAGTAAAGTTAAATCATCACATATGTCTAGGATATTTTTTTCTTTTTTTATTCGCCTTATCATACAAACAGGCGTTTTTTTCCTAATAAAGATATTTTTATAGCCGCAATTATTTAAGCTATAGCGAAGTTCTTTCTTCGGTACTGAATGTTTCAAACTTCCTAAAGTTTGAACGATTTTCTATATTACAGATATACTTTATGATTTATGCCAACTATAGTAAATCGGCCTCGGTGGCTCAGTGGTTTCGATTTTTCAGGGGGAAATCCTGAGATCACGCACTTCCTTCGGAAGGGAAGTAAAGCCGTTGATCCCGTGTAGTCGTTTGCCGGCTGCACGTTAAAGAACCCTTGCGAGGCAAAATTTGCGGCCCCTATAACGCCATCCTTATATGGCCATAGTAGTTGAAAGGCACGTTAATACCAAGCAAACCAACCAAACCAACTATAGTAATTTCTCTACAACTCAATAAAATGAAAATTTTGTGAGGGTCCATAACTATTCAAAATTGACGAAACCAAGCCAAAAAATTGGCGTGTAAAGGATTGTAAGTTAATTAAAATTAAACATCATCGAGACAGATTTGGATTATAAAATTTGGAAAGAATGTCTTGACCTGTTTACAAAATTCTTTCCCTGTCGTGGTTGGTAACTCTGATTACCTTCACCGGATGAACTAGTGATATTTCTGTAGTTTCATTGGAGCCTCTTGTTTTCCATCCCCTCTACTGTTCTTCGAACGTCGCGAACTCCAATTGAAACATATAGAATTTTATTTTTTTTTTATTATTTATATAGAATTTAGTTTAGATTTAAAAAAAAAAATAGGGGAGAGAAAAAGACTTTTTATATGTATAAATTTTATGTCAAACACAGACAAATGGAGTTTAATAAATTGATTTTACATTTAAAAGAAAGGACAATGGAGTTTTTCCGTTGATTAGATCTTGCGAAAGACAACCTTTTTGTCACTTTATGCGTATCAGGTAAACCGAACGAACAACAGAGCGAACATTTCTTTCAACACGAATGTTCGAGCGTTGATTTCGAGTCCCGTTTCTCTGATTCGATTATCGTGACGTCATGGTTTATTATATAGCTACTATATTTATCCAACTAGAGGTATAATATGGTAGCTATAGTTTATTAAAACCTTTGGAGAATGAATTCTTTTAAATATCGAGAACAAAAAATGAAAAACAGTTCATGTAGTACAGGGCGTGCGTCACCTGAACGTCGACTTTGTCTTTTTTTAACTTTCAAATTGTATCGATAGGGCAAGGAGAAAGGAGAGCGTATCCTGTTGTTTTGCTTATTGCGACGTTTTCGCAACCTTCTTTCAGCCGACGGAACCCTGCCGAACAAGCCATTCAAATTAATGTAGCTTATTTTTCCATCGTATACACGCCATCCAGTTTTCCTTATTTTGCTCGACCTACGAAGTTTATTTAACATGCAAAACAAATAGAGCTAAAACTCTACAGCTAAATATCTTCTAGGCAGAACTTTCGAACAGTCCTGAAAATTTTATGGTCTCCTGAACCGAGATCCGCCATTAAATCGTTGGCATCGCAGTTGGTTTCCACCTGGAATGACAGAGCAACCCCACAGAAAACGAGCATATCACGCCTGAGGACAGCTAGATCTTCAAAATTGATGCAGATAGATAAATTCAATTTCCTATGGCCACACAAAAGCGCAATCTTTAAATTGTAACATTTTTCCAATGATGTTGAAGAAATTGTTTAATATTTGGGTTAGCATTCTGTTTAAATTCTTCATAGGCTCTGCTTATTGGTTCAATTCCAACTATTTAGAAATTTGACTTCGGGGGAGGCCGTGGCCTGGTGGGCTTTCACTGCACACACAACTTTTGTGAAACTAAGCAATATCAGGCGCGGCTAGTCACTTTATGGGCGACCGTCAGTGACACACGATCTCCAGCCCCCCGGCTGCTGCGACCATTATACAGCAGTCATTAATCCAGGTTCATCCAGGGACCCAACTCGTCGGCATCTGGCCGTACAGGCACTGGGTGGACGTATTGGATTAAATTAAGAAAATATAAAGATTAATTGCATTTCATGTGAAATCAATCCATAAAGAATAAAATTCTTCTTCGACGTTTTTACATATTGTTTATAGTTTGTATACAATTTCTCATGTACATGTATTAACTCTTCAAAAATATAAAAGAAAAAATTTTGTCTTATTTTTTTTATCCGGCGGCCACTTTTCTTCGGCTTCATATGGCGTTTTTGATAAAAGAAAAAATTTAATAACTTCTTTACTATTAAAGTCATCATGTTCAAATAAAGGTCATTCCTTTTTACATAAAAGGTTCTATATTTTGACCAAGGATGCTTTAACTATCTCTTGTGAAAAGATATGCAATAGCTCTTACAAAATGCTTAATAATTTCGCACAAATTGCTGAAGTCAGGCATAATTTTTACTTCCTTGTACGAAGTAAAGGAAGTATTGTATTCGAGAAAAATTTCGGTTTTCAGATTTCAACGGAAATATACATTTTGACCATCCCTGAATCAATTTTGACGTGTTTCGTGGTGACGTGTGTACGTACGTACGTGTGTGCGTATCTCGCATTTCTCAAAAAAGGTTGGGCGTAGAATGTTGAAATTTTGTATTTAGGACTGTTGTAATATGTAGTTGTGCACCTCTCATTTTGTTTGCAATCGGTTGGGCCAAACATGTTTTTTGGTCGTTTCCCCAACTGATTTCCTTTCATGTCTATGGAGTTTTGATTGCGTGGAGCAGTTTCTGACGTCAGAGTTTAAAGTACTCTATTTGGAGAAGTAAATTTGAAGAACTTTATTTGAAGTTCCCAAACGGCTGGCAAAATTTGTTTCAACATTTGTAGTTTTTAGTCAACAAAGAGAGAGAGACAGAAATTCGTGTGTCAAGAATAATAATGAGATTTTTTTCCCAAAAAATGCATTCAATTTAGTTTTGTACAAGGGAGTATTGTGATGTCCACAACAGATTTTTTTAAGAATGGTAAAACCTCATACGTCAAACTTTGTATGTTTACACGAATCTAGCTGGACTATTAATTCAAAAATAGAATTAAACCTGAGATTTTCGTCTTTTTTTTTCCTATAGACCACCAAACAGAGTCCGAACCTTAAAAGTTTCACTTATTTAGTCCTAATATCTCAAAAGGGACAGCTCCTAAAATTTTAATATCTTTATACAGCAGTACGGTCACAGATTGCATATTACACAGATGGGACAATCAATGTTAAAGTTGTGGAAACAGCATGGCTCGTTGTTTTGACGTCTAAAATTGTACCGCCGGGTGCGCTGTTTCGAAGCATACTCTTTCACGTTTATTTTGATGTTTAATACAGAATTTCGTATGGAAATTTCAGAAGGATATGTTATATATTTTTTTAAGTGATGGAAAGTGGAACTCATGGTTTTCTCTTAAATAATAAAATTTAGTATAGTCACCGGTTGCAGCACACTTGGTGATACAGTGGGACATAATCACGTGACCTGTTTCCAGTTTCTCCATAAGGACTTCATAGTTTGTCCCATCTGTGTAATAAATAATTTATGGTATGGTCTTAGGGGCAAACTTGCAGTAAATGTTTCAACTTGAAGACGCAAATAATTATAAGGCTGTGTAACATCAAAATAAAGGAAAAATATGATCCTTTTTATTTGCGAACTTGTGAGCCAGAGTTGGCTTTTTGAAATATGTAAGGAAAATTATAAATGCTAAAATAACATTTTATTATTCATTGAAATAATGAAATATAAAAAAAGACACAATTAAGACAAGCAGCAAGGTAAATTTACCTGATTTTGAGTGCATGGTTTACAAATGTCCATTTTACATATATGCATTACTATAAACAATAATATTAACACATTAAAGTGAACCTTTAGTCAAAAAATATTTTTTGATATTTTATACATCTAAGTCTAAAAACACTAGTCCGCGTGGAGAAAATTTAATATCTACCTTTCTTTATTAATAAACAGCATTTTTAGATAAAAAATTATAGCCCATGGAGGCTGCCATCTTTCCCCGAATTCGCAAAGGAACACGGGCATTATGTGACGTCAGGTATTGCACTCAGCTGTAGCAGGCGATCAAGCTTAAACGAGGTTGAGCAGAGGCAGCGGGAGGGAGAAATGGAAGCCAAACCAGTGAAACTGTTTACATTCTAGTACTTATGTCGCCTTTAGTTTTACAGTAACCATTTTCAACGTTCAATGGGTTATACATAATAAGAATTACTTTTTTTTCCTCTGTTTTTTGTAAAAATTAATTAATATCGCCAACTGGGTAAAAGTTAACAGTAATCTATTTTATCATTCGCGTGTTAAGCCTAATGCGATCAAGTTCGGCGATGTATTTTAACCTCGTTCTCTTTACCGTAATATATATAAGAAATACTGACATTTCATTTTGAATTTTAAACATACTTCAAATCGGTCTTTGTATTTCTGGAGCTGTCTGGATAGTATTTTCCTTGGTGTTTGTTCAGGTTGCCGATGAACGAAAACCGTCGGTATCGCGTCCGGCTTCAGGAGACGAGGACGGCGGCCTACTTCGCTTCTTGTGGCCCTTAACAATTCTCCCTTGAAACCTCTTTCATAACAGGATTCAGTAAAATGATCCGAACACACCCTGACTATTTCCCTGTTAATATTATGCAGCCATTGCTTCAACAGTTGTTGATTTTTTAGCTGCAACTTATGCAGTAAACCATGTTATTTCTTAAAGCTGGATCGCCTGTTGCAGTTGCGCGATCTCATCTATAGTTGACATTGCTTTGCGCAGGCCAACCTGACATCACATAATTCCCGTGTTCCTTTGCACATTCGGGGAAAGATGGCGGCCTCCATGGGCTATAATTTTTCGTCTAAAAATGTTGTTTATTAATAAATAAAGGTAGATATTGAATTTTTTCCACGCGGACTAGTGTTTTTAGACTTAGATGTATAAAATAACAAAAAAAAAAAAAAATTTGACTAAAGGTTCACTTTAATTTAGAATAACCATGAAAAAATATTCACTTACAGTTCTAAGTAAATAAATTATTTTGTTTGAGAAATGTTATTATACAATTATAAAAATAAGAAAACCCTTTCACCACAACAAAAGTAAAAAAGGAAAAATACAACCTGAACCTGGAAGAGCTTTTCGAAAGCTTTGCTTTCATCATTCAGCAGAGACCAAGGTGAACACCAAGACAACCAAGAATGAACTGAATGATGAAAGCAAGGCTTTCGAAAAGCGCTTCCAGGTTCAGGTTATATTTTTCCTTTTTACTTTTGTTGTGGTGAAAGAGTTTTCTTATTTTTATATATATCATTATCCACATTTTTTTTCATATAGTATCTTTCAAATTTATTCGGACACTTTAAAAATAGCACATTGTCAATCGTTTTGACCTTTATTTAATTTCTACTACAATGATAATGCTTCAAATGAAGTATAGGCTCTCTAAATATAACAAAAAACATAAACAACTCGTTATTAAAAAACACTTGAAAACTTAGGAAAAAACTGAAATTGAGTGTTTCACATTTATTCACGATTTAGCACCAGTTTAAACAATAATAAAATATTTAACGTCCACTGTGGCCTCCCCTTTGTTTATGACAGCAAAAACTCTGTTTGGCATAGATTGAATGAGTTTGTACCAGGCATCTTCAATCACAAACTTCAATTCAGAAAGTCGTGAAAATTGCCGTGCATTTTTGTACAACTGCCTGGCCATAATACCCCACAAGTTCATTATTTGATTGATATCTGGGCTTCTGGATGGCCACGACAAATCTCGAAGGTTATGTGATTCCAACCACATGTCTGGATGGATAATTGTGTATTGGTACATTATCTTGTTGAAAACGCCAGTTTTCTACACAGACGACTGCTCCAGCAGATAAAAGATGCTCTTCAAAGATCTCCTGGTACACCATTGAATTTAATCTTTGTGAAATAAACGCCAATGTTGACGTTCCATTGAAGCCAAATGCTCCCCACACAATCACTGATCCACCATCCATTTGACTTTTTGATAACGTCTTTGATTCTCTTCTCAAATTATGCCAATAGCATGTCCGGTCCATTCAAATTGAATTTTTTTTCGTCTGAGAAAAAATTTTCAGACATTCGTCGGCCCAGGACATGAAGTGTTCTAGCCCATGTCAATCTGTCACGTTTGTGGTGGTTTGTAAACGGTGGAATAGAATGCAAACGTCCATGTCTCAGCACTGATGAATTTTTCATGGCTCTGTACAAAGTCGTACTACTGCATGGAAGATCCAATTCAGCTCGAATTCGCCTTACAGATATCCGTTCATTGGATGCTGCGTTGACAATGTACCGCACATCACGAGGTTTTATAATTGCTTTCGGCCCTGTTTTCTTTTTTGGTAGTTTCTGAAATTCTTTTGATTTCAGTAATCAACAACTGTCAATTTCGGTCTGTTGACTAAGGGAGATCACAGAGATTGCAACAACTATCGAGGCATCTCTTTGCTCAGCATTCCTGGGAAAGTGTACGCTGAGTGTCTGGAGAAAAGAAGTCGGGAAATAGTCGACTCCAAACTGTCGGGGGAGCAGTGTGGTTTCCGACCTGGCCGAAGCACGACGGATCACATCTTTGCTCTAAGGCAAATCTTTGAGAAATCCTGG
>JAHWFO010060369.1:0-24926 GCA_023313115.1 Rhysida immarginata
AGGTTGATACTGGTGTCCGATCCAAAAATAAAAGTTTGGAGAAAGCCCCTTATCATTTTGTTTATTTTTGAGAGCAACTGAAATTCAACTCGACGATATCTTTCTCAATTTTCACGATATTTTTATAAGAGCAGCTCTATACATATGGCAAATAAATTATGCAAAAGACATGTTGGTAACGCATGCGCATGCGCAGTTCAGCGTTATTTGATAAAAATGCTCATATTTCATCAAATATTTAATATTTTCTATTCTGATTGCAGGGTGTAGTCTGTGCTATAGTTTGTCAAGTTTCCTGAAAATGGCATTGCATTGGGTTGAAAATCCTGCGTGTTATAAACAAAAAACTTACAAAAACATTTCGACCTTTTTCTCTCCATGAATATACGTGCTATGCTCATACAAATGAACACAGAAAAATAAAACAAGCCTTTTAAGCATATGCTACAGCTACAATGCATTTCAAGCATTATTTTTTACAGGGTGATTCCAATCATTATTTGTTTGGTTCACTTCTTTGCTGGTCCTCTATTTTCCTTCGGGAGAAAACCTTTCCTGCAATATATGAGGTTTAACATCCTTTTTACACCCCTGAAATTTCAGGATAATTCGTCAAGTATTTTTCTAGATATTCGACAAAACGTCTAGTAATATATATACAACTAGCAAAGGTATCTGGCATTGTCCGGGATAATTACGCTTGTAGGCAAACAGAACAATCTCAAAAAATTAAATTATAACATCCAATTACAACGACACAATATTAAACCACTTCCCTCAAAAACATCTCCTGTTTAAAAAGTCTTAAAAATCCACTCGATAGACAGGGCCATACCAAGGGGGGTACTCAGGGGGCTGCAGCCTCCCAATCCCGAAATTGGCCACCATGTAAACTAAATCTTTTACATGGGGGGAGCCTCCTCCACAAGCAGGATTGGGCCAGCCCCCCGAAAAAAATTTCTGGGTACGGCTCTGTCGATAGACATGGGATAAAGATCGACATTTGATTTACGATTCCATGCCTGTCGAACGACCCATGCCAGGTTCGAAAATTGATTGATTGCTCTTGAGAGTGAGCAAAGTCGCTGAAAAGACATTTTACGAGGGTGAACCAGGTTGGGCAGAAATCAACGTGTTAACTGATCCCGGCAAAGTCGAGCAAAGAAACGTATGAGGAAAATCCCAACTATCCTTATTGCTTCAAGTGGCATGTCTTCAAGAAGAAATAATATTTTAGTACAAATTTATTTTTCCCTTTCATCAGGTAGTTATAGAGGCACAAAACGTTTTACAGAGCAGCAGTTACATCACACAAGTTTCACGTTAAATGAAATTAAAACATGGCTATCTACGAAAGACACTTGCACACTTCATAAATATGCAAAAAGAAATTCCCACGAAATCACGTGATAGTATGCAGTGTCGAGAAAATATGGTCGGGTGATTTAACGGATGTTTCTAATCTGTCTATGTACAATAAGAATGTTCGTTTTTGATAACTATAGCGGTCTTGCTGTCAAAATTAGCTGCAAGTTTTCCTTTACGAAGCAAGTTGGGAAGGACTGTTGCTGCTGCCTTCGTCGATGTTTTATTTTTTGAAAAGCCGAAAAAATATGGACAGACAATGCTAGAGAATTTTATAATGCCGACGTAGAAAAAGTTTTTAGAAAGCTCATTGTTCAGCACTATTCTGTTGAAAATATTCCCAGACATCCATTGAAATATGCACTTATGCACAGTATCGTCCTGTCGCTTCCGTATCATCAGGAGGAACAACCGAATTTCGCGTCCATTAATCTTTCTGAAACTATAGTATATGAACGTGTAAAAATTAAACATGATGTGAAGACTCCTTTATTAGAAGACGAGAGCAAAATTGTCATACCATGAAAGTTGTTGCTGCAAAGCCTATTCAAATAGATCGATTTATTTGTTAATGGAAAACAAGTCAGTACTGGAATTATTATTCCTATAAGAGCTACATTCAAACTCTCATGAATTACGGGTTGATGCAGAAAATTTGATATTAACCAGATCGCTATGGTTGTGAACGATGAAAGCCAGCAAGTTTCTTCAGTAAGTACGAGTCTCGATCTCATTTGCAGAATTCATGTCAACCCCTGGTTACAAAATAAACTCATTTTCAGCAATGTTTCATGCAAATATACATTTATTGATTCGTCATAAACCTGAATTTGTAATCGAAATAAGAGGATTGGAAGATGGCAGAACGAATCTATTTCACCCAATAATAGTTTTGAATATGTATTGTACGTAAAGAAAGTAGAGCCATCACCAACCATATTAATCACTCATTCCCACGCCTTAGAAAAAGGCAACTGCCAAGTTTCCATACAAGAAGACCGATGTAAAAGTCCATACTTAGGGACAAATTCTGTTCATATCGATAATGTTTACCAAGGACAAATTCTGCCTATATCGATAATGTTTTCCGAGGACAAATTCCTTCACAAATCGTAAGCGGTCTCATAAAACCTGATGTATTTAACGGATCTTATAAAGACAATCCCATGCATTTTGATAACTTTAATCTCCCTGATCTATGCGTTTTGATCGATACAGAAATAATAGATGGAAAACTTTTGGAAATAGACTTCAAAAATAAAAATTATGCTTTAGCTTCTTTGAAGACTTTTGACGGCTTGGGCATGTTGTATCAAAATACTGGAAACACAATCAGTTATAAACACTGGGGATTAAATGGTGATAATTTCTTCTGCTACCATTTAGGGGGGGAGGCGGCGATGACGACTCCCAGATACCATAAATTAGACAAAGTGTTCTACAGGTTGGTATGCGCTTCATTGAAATGCTACTGCATAACATATACATTAAGATTTACAGTGAAATGGATTCCTTATTTCAAATCAATAAAGAATGAAATGCGATTTGCGAAAATTAAAAAACGAATGGATGCTCAGTGTCACGGAATTCAAACACGATCATGAATTCCGATGACGCAAACGCTCTCTTTTGCTCTCGAATATTTTATCGTTCGGGGAGGAAAGGAGAGCGACGTCATCCGCATCAGCTAAAACGTCGACACGCTCGAGCCAATCAGCTAGCGAGAGATCATTCGAGCGCGGAATGGAAATTTTCATCTGAAAGGAAAGGAGAAGGAAAAAGGGCGCGAAGAAGCAGGGTGCAAGGAATGTTTGCCTCGACGAGCAGCGGACGGCGGGTTCCGGGATTGTTTAACGATTGAAAAAGGCTTCAACACGAATGAGTTGAACGTAGCCACGGCGGAGAGTGAGACGAATTCGAGTACTGCATCGTTGGAATTATCTCAGCCGTGCAGAGAAGCCGCGACGGCGGAGATACGAGGCAAAATGCAGTGGAGGCAAAATGCCAGCTGCGTGGCCCGACGTTATCCTTGTCAGAAACAAGCCTTCCGGAGAGCTGTCAACTGGCTGTGCTGCACTACTGCTGCAATGTAGTAAGTGCCCATCTTTTGGTAGGGGTTAATACCCGGTTATTTAAAACATCCTTTATGGATTTAACGTATCAAGAAGTGAGATACACGACGTGTGTGAGAGGGCTTTGGCCATTCGGGCCCTTAGCCTATATCCGACACGACCTAGGCTTCACGTTAATTTGAAAGTTAGCGGTCGGCGGAATTACAACGGGAGGTGTGTCCTCCGTCTTTCTCGACGATGGATTAGTGAAGTGTGTGTGGGGAAAAAAAAAGAATAAGAATAGTTATATGTTTCCTCACTTGTGGGAAAGAAAAAAAGTGTTTGCCACGAGTGTGTGTGTGGTGCATTTACTTGTGTGATTATTTTATGCTGTAGATAGAATTAGCATTTCAGCATATGTATTTATGTAATGATAGTTGTGCTAATTTGGGGTTGTAATTTATTTCAGCCCATAAGCAGCTAAGCTTTATTGGATTTGAGAACTGCTTTATAAATAAGACTGAATTATTGACTCTTAGGTAAAATCCCTTTATTTAATGCCATTTGTTTATGCCTATAAACAATTTAGGATTACTGATATTTTGACTTAGCTCAGTAAACTTTGTGGTTACTCGTGGACTATGATATTTACCTGGACCTAATTCCATGCTGATGACGGTGAATTACTGTGTTATATGAAGACTAATGTTTTTGCCAATCTAATCTGATTCAAGGGCTATTGTTCAGTTGTAACACTCTGTTAGCGTTCCGTAGTTGTGTTAAAGCTAGCTAAATATTTCTTTGTGGCCTATGAATGAGTTTTCCAATTGTGAATGTGTTATGAATTGTGTTTAACCGTAGCCCATGCCTTTGTGAATTGAATGCCCTATTAGTTGATAAGATTATTATCCTGTTTTGGTTTTTTTATTGAATAGTTGCTTATCTTGTATTGATTTGTTTAAGCTTGTTGTAAGAAAATTATTGAGACGTGGCATGTAAATGGTATGGCATTGTTATTGCTTAGTGCATAGATATTTTCTTAATTGGGTTATTCTCTAAGCTTACATTAACATTTAAGACGATTTAATTATTGCATATGTTTACCTTGTAATTTCTGGTATAATGATTGCTAAGTTTTATCCTCTAAGTCAGGAGTTGGTTAATTAGCTAAATTGCTACAGTTTTTATTTTTCTTTGCAAGGTGCTTATAATTTTATGTTTGGTTTATGTTTAAGTTTCTGGTAACAATTTATTTTCTGAATAAACATTTATTTATGCATATTTAACTCCGTGCACTGTCCCTTAAAGTCTTCCACTCCACTGCGTACTCTTCAGTAAAACTTATTTCTCCGTGACAGGGCCGGCGAGTGGTGACAGAGTGTGGTTTCGATCCACGGACCTCTGGGTTATGGGCCCAGCATGCTTCCACTGTGCCCTTTTTCCTTCTCCTTTCCTTTCAGATGAAAATTTCCATTCCGCGCTCGAATGATCTCTCGCTAGCTGATTGGCTCGAGCGTGTCGACGTTTTTGCTGATGCGGATGATGTCGCTCTCCTTTCCTCCCTGAATGATAAAATATTCGAGAGCAAAAGTGAGCGTTTGCGTCATCAGAATTCTTGATCGTGTTTGAATTCCGTGACACTCAACAAATATATGCAATACTGAAACCGGGATGCAAGCAATTTGCAGGAGTGTATCCTCTGAATCACGTTCCTCGTTCACCTCAACAGAAAGACGAGTTTATGTTGGTTAATTTGGACGAGTGTAATCTCAAAGGTATTCATTGGGTTGTGCTTGGTTTTTCGTGAATATTTCAACAACTATGGACTTATGCTGAACAAAATCACCATTTTGATTTATTTCTGGGGGAACCTAATTTAAACGGAGTGATATTCCTGACTCCTATTAAATACATTTCAAAAAGCGATTTCTCGGTAAATATATACAGTTATGAAAGAAAAACACATGCATATGCTTTCATTTATATATATCGAAAATGACATGCAAACGGGAAAGTAATTTATTGTTGCTTAAAAACGGAGATTATTCCACTTTTCTGGATTATTGTTCATTAGCCAGGGCAGGTAAGAAAACCACGATGTTTGTCGTTACTGTTTGTCTATGTTTTGTGGAAAAGAAAAGTTTAAAGAACAAGAGAAAGATTGTTGATCAAACAAAGTCAATGTTTAGTGATGCCAAAAAATCCAATAATAACATTTAATTGCCATGATTATCAATTGAAGGTAATGTATATTGTGAATGGAGATTTCAAATGTATTTGCCAATATAAGAAACATGTTCCTTCTTACAACAAACTCAGCATCATATTCTTTGTGGTTACTGTAATATCATCAATGATCACAAAGGAAATGTGTTTAAAAATAAGCTCTGTAGGGGAAAAGACTGCATAGACTATTTTTAAAAACATACAAACTGATTACGATGAAATACAAACAAAATTAGCAATATCAGAGCCTATGAAACTAAATTTACAAATTCACGACCATTTCAAATCTGCGACTCTTTGTCACATGTGCAAAAAGCTCTTTCTACCTGCCAAAACAAAAGTACGAGTTGACTGCCATGTCACTGGAATCTGTCATGGTGTAGCACATCAGAAATGCAATTTGCTTTACAAACCTAAGAAAATGCTTCCTATTTTCTTTCACAATCTTAAATCATACTATTCGCATTTCACCATGCATTCATTGTTTTGTTTTAGTGAATCGAATATTCAAGTGATCCTACAAAACACCGAGCAATACGTAGCAATACAAATTGATCATCTTCGGTTTTTGGACAGCTGTCAGATTCTATCTGCTAGTTTGGACACATTACTTCAATCCATTTATAAATTTTCTATGTTAGAAAGTTTGTTTCTAGAAAATCATGAAATCTTAAAGTGAAAAGAAATTTACTCATTTGAATATATGACAGACTTTCAAAAATTTACAGAAACATCCTACCACCAAATCATGAGTTTTACTTTTCCCTCAAAGGGGCTGACATATGCGATGAACAAAATATGGCAGAAAATGGGTTGTCAAAATTCAGGAGTTTTTCACGATATTTATCTCTTTTCAGACATTACACTTTTAGCCATTGTTTTTCAGCAATTTCGCGCAGTACATGACAAATAATACGAGCTCTGCCCTGCACATTTTCTATCACTCCAAGGTTAATGGTGGTAAGCTGCAATGAAAAAACCAGTGAATCTTTAGAACTTTTGTCAGACGTGGATCTTTACATGTTTTTGAGAGAGCAGTCAGAGGAGGGATATTGATTATATCTCTGCGATAAGCATAAGCCAAAACTCACTTGGAGAAGAATATGACAGGGGCCCCTATCTCTTATTTATTTTGCATAGATGCTAACAATCTTTACAGACACGCATTGTCTCAGTCCCTTTTTTATTCTGATTTTGTTGGATGAATCAAAATGAAATCGATCGTTTGGGTGTCCTTAAATTAGTTGAAAACGAAGAAATTTTAGAAGTCTATCTTCTTTACCCCGATGATTTACACGATTTTCATTGCGATTATCTCCACCACCCGAGAAACTCGTCATTACAAGTGAAATGCATTCACCCTTCTACAGAGAATTGCACGCGAAGTATGATCTTCATCAGAAATATGAGAAATTAATTCCTCACTTTCTTCCTCATAGAAAATATATTTGTTATCATAAAAATTTTAAAATTATTTCTCAATCACTGTTAGTTCTGGAGAAGATACACAGTGTTGTGCGCTTTCTTCAAAAAGCTTGGTTGAAACTTTAAATAAAATTCAATGTTTTGAAAAGACAGACATCTTTGGGAAAAGTTTGCATAATGTGCCTATTAGGTTAATAAATTCAGCAGGAGTGAAGAGCACTCATTAACACTTATATCAAAACAGACATTAGATTACTTTGAAATTATCAATGAGGACTTAATGCTCTTCAAAAAGCATCACCATCGCATGGTGTTAAATTGTCCTGTGTGTATTGGAACCGTAGATTTAGATCTATCAAAGCTCACGATGTATGAATTTCACTATAAACATATTAAAAAGATTTACGGAGATAAATGTCACCTTCTGTTTGCAGGTCACTGACAGTTTATTTTATCAAGTTTATACAAAAGACATTTATGCAGATAGAAGCGATCATCTAAGCTATTTCGACACGAGCAATTATCCTCATAATCACGGGTTTTATTCGTTTGAAACAAGTAAGTGCTTGGAAAATTTACTGACGAAATGGTAGGGATTGCGTTCACAAATTTCCTTGGGTTAAAGGCAAAAATGTATTGCTTTCATTACGGAAATAATATTAAAAAGACAGGGAAAGGTGTCAAAAGAAATAAGCTTAAGAAAGACATGCATTACAACCATTATTTGCTCTGTTTAAAAAAAAAGTTCCTTATCATTTTTCCTCAATGGTTGCTTGCAATTTTAAGCACCTACTTTACCCATGTATACAAAATAAGCTTTGCTTGTCATCAAATGACGATAAAAGATAAAGTTTAAATGATGCAATTCATTCTCTTCCTTATGGACATTATTTGATAAGAAACAAACAATACTTATGACTTTATTCTTCGTTAACTTCTAAGAACTTTTGAAATTGAATGAAGATATTTTTTAAATTTTTTTTATTTCTTAAAATACTTAGAGATTTTAAAAATGGAAATTATAATAAAAATTATTAAAAAAATTAAAAAAAACATCCGTCTCTATTTATTTTATTTATTTCTAAAATTTTTTTGTAAACTTGAATAACAGAAGGGTCATTGGAATGAACATGATGGACTGCCCTCTAGTAAGAAAAATGTAATCAGAAAAAATAAACTTTAAAAAATACTTATGGGTAGGAAAAATATATGAAATTCTGATGGTTAATTAAATGAATAACTCTTTGTTTACTAGAAATTAATTAAAGCAAGATCGGCAATAAAATTTTTCGTATTCTAATAAAAATCACTTATTTATAAAAAAAATTAAAAATTATTGGTATTTATTTAAATTACGAAAAATAAAAATCGCATTCCATTTTAAAGGATGGAGTGCCATCCAGTGATAGAAAACGTAACCAAAGGTGAATATCTAATTGTTGCAGTGTAAAAAGAGAGTTGTTAATGTTAATTTATAATTACAAATAATTAATATACCTCATCAATCATTAACCTAATTACATCTGTCATTGTATCGACTGATTGCTAATATCCATCAATAAATCAGATTATTCAATAATATTTATCAATATCTCATTGTTAATCATGATAATGATTGATATATCATTGTTAATGGCGAGTGGGTTAAGGCACAGGTCCTATCACCCTTGGATCCAGCAAGTCGCGGGTTCGAATCCAGCAAGTTTGTGTTTGTGTTTTCTCTAACATTTCCTCTCGTGAGCTTGGCATCAGGAAAGGCATCCGGCCATAAAAAATCATTGCCAAATCAAAAAATATTAACCAGGCAACCCCATGTGAAAATGGTAAAAGAGAAGATAAACAACAACAATGGTGACACCTTATTAATATTCATTTTAGCTCATAAATGTTCATGGTTATTGGTTTTTTGGTTACTGAGAGCTTAAGGACATAACGGTTTTGAAGTTGATGGGTGGTGCCAGACCAATTATTTACTACTACCATACTCAACCATTCGTGTGATGTACTAGAAACCTGACTAGCTGGACCAGGCAACTTTCTTCCAGTCCTCTATAGTCCAATTGCTCTGCTTTCCTTGCTTGCTTAGCATAGGTGCAGTGGGTGGTTAGCGTGGAGGACTCGTCTGAAGGGCGATTATGCAGACCCTACACAAAACACTGTGCTGAACTTTGCGCTGAGACACCTTGTCTGGGTCACCAGTGTTGTAGCTGCTGTTGATTTGGACCACTATAGCCTTTCTTTCAGAGCGAACAATGTATATTAGCCTTCAATCTCTGCTGTAATCAATGCATCATGGATTGAAAATATCAGGATAGAGACTCGTCATCTCTCCATATGTACAGTACTTTTGATAAGTAAGTACTCACAATGATTACATATGATCAGCACACAAAATGCGCCGTTTCTGTGATCGACATTCAGAGGCGCCTAGCCATCATGATTTCTCCTTTGTTGAAGTCAGATAAGTCTCTTGTTTTTCTCTTGTTGCAGCATGATACTCTACATTCAGAAATCAGTTCACTGATAGTTTATATATGGCAGTAAGAACCATGATGGTGCCATACATTTGTCTGTGGGCAAGCACATTACTCTATGGTCATAATGTAATGGCTCATCAGGGTAGGTTCTGATTGAAAGTTGGCACCAAATTGCATTACGGTAAAGACTTCTGTGATCTTGTATTAATTTATCCCACTTTAGGTGAAGATGGAAGCTGTATTAAAAGAAAAATGTTGGGTTCAGATATCTTATCATGAAGTATTTTGTCCACCCCCTTTACTCAGGGTAGCATTAGCTTCAGCACTTTCTCATTTTATATTGTTTAAATTGTAGGCTACGGTGTTAAATTAAAAATGCTATTTAAAATGAAGTGTACGAAAAAATTTGATGCATATGTTCTTTAAAATGCTATTGTCTGTGATATGCTATTATTGACATAACAAATAGAATAAGAAAGAGTGATTAATTGCGTAGTTTTCTGGCCCATCTGCAATATATTTATATCAGCTAAGTTTTCAGCACTTGCTTACAAGGAAGCAGATGAAACGTTAACTATAGTTTTTTAAATTAATTTTTAAAGTGATCTCTTTTACTTACTTACTTACTTTTCAAACCCGCTTATCCGTTAGGGTCGCGGGGGCAGCAGCCCTATGGAGGATCTCCAGCGATCGCGATCTTCCGCCATCAGGCGCATTTCCTCCCTGGTAATATCCAAGCGACTCGAACCCAGATTCTCCAGGTAGTCTAGCCACCTGGTTCTAGGCCGACCCCTTGGTCTCTTACCCACCGGGTTGGAAAATAACAACTGCCTAGGAAGACTAGTTTGCGGCATCCGAATCACGTGGCCATACCAGCGCAACTGAGACCTCTCAATGCGGAGAAGTAGCGGCTCAACACCTAAAGATTCCCTTATTGTATTGCTGTACACTCTATCTAGTAGGGTAACACCTGCAACACCTCTCAGAAATCTCATTTCGGCCGCTTGTACCCGCGATCGCACTCTTTCGGTCATTACCCAAGCCTCATGACCATAGGTGAGAATGGGGACAAAGATGGATTTGGAGTGATCTCTTTTTTTCTTCTTAATACTACACTATTACAAATTTATAACACCATGGAAAAATGAATAGTTTGAACAAATGCTGTAATGATTTTAATTTTCACTAGTTTAACAACCAAGCAAATAAAATTTCACCGTTTCAAAGTTTAAGACCGCCACAGACATTTCCCTTTTTAGGAACAGAATCTACACGCACAGATTAGTTTTGTATATTATTAAGTAGCGGAATAAGGAGCAACTTACTGGTTTCACAATGTCCATCTGCCCGTCCGTCCATCCCCTTCAGAATTTTTGCATTATTTCAGGTAGAAAGTTGAAATTCGGAATGTAGCTTACTGTGGGCATGGGTACCTTCACTATTAGTTAGGTTTTGATTGGCCCACTGGGGTCGGAAATACGCGGGTGATAGATAGAGGGAACCAAGTGATCTATATGGTATTTAGTTATATAAAGGAGTGAAATATTTGATATGCTTACTCTAGGCAAAATCTACATTCCTCTGAAGTTTGGGTCAAATTCTCTCAGTGGGATCGGATTTGTGGGACTGGCAGTCAAACAGTTTATTCACTGACAAAACTCATTGTAGCTTGAGCACTGAAACTTCATTTTGTTGTAGTCTGCTTAATTTTACGCTTTTTTAATCTTTTTTTCTTAAAATCTGCGCTTTGAGCATAGTTTTGTTATAATATTTAGAATCGAACTGTTGGTTTTTAGAATTATGGCAATATATGACATGTGAAATTTCATTCGTTCGAAAATGATGAGAAAGGAAAGAAGACAGAAGTTTTATTTTCTAAATACTAAGTTCTAGAAAATAAATTTTTGATAAAAAAATATTGGGAACTAAAAACTGCAGTTTTATGGGTAAAATTGATGAACTCAGTATTTCCGCTACTTTCCTATACCTTCCTCGTGAGGCTTAATTTCTTGTTAACTTTAGATAGAACCAAAATGTATGTAGCAATTGACTTACTGCAAAATTTGTAACAACACAACGATGCCCAGGGTCACAGAGCTGTCAGAGAATGAAGTACGCTGAATCCATGGTTTGCAAGTTTCTGGGAAGCCAGAAAAAGAAATTCACAGTTCTCAATATCCTGTCAAAAGACGAGCATTATGGCACAGCAAAACGCTGAGGTTCAAGAAATCCCTCACTGCCTGAGATGAACAAAGTATATTTTCCTGACTAGTAAATTAACATATGTCTACATGTCAAATTGCAGCTGTAGTAGGGACAAGCTCCAGTTACTCAGAGGTTTGGAGAACCCTACAATCAAATCATTTGGATGTGCGAGAGAAGTTGAAGGCGAAGCCACAGCTTACACCAGTTCGCAAAGCAGCATGGCTGGACTGATGCAGAGAACGAATGCATTGTACATCAGAATGGCATAATGTTGTGTTTTCTGATGAGACAAAGCTCCGTACCATGTTGCACGAACCAGTAAACAATGGTTTCAAGATCAGCAAATCAATTGCATTCCATGGCCATCACATAATCCGGTTATGAAATCTGTGGAATTTTTATTTATTTATTTATTTATTTATTTATTTATTTATTTATTTATTTAATGTAAGCACTCACACAGAGTAAAAATTACAACGATAAATAGCACAATATCTACAAGATTTAAAAGACGACATATTTATTAAGAGTTAAACTAAGCCCTAACGGTGAACAAGTGACACTTAGAATTACACAAGCCAAACTAAGACAACTACTCGTTAATCATATATTGCTTCAGGTTACGTTTGAAATGATAACAAGACAGGATACACTTGTGGGAAGTACAAAGGGCAGCCATACTCCGAAAAGTAAAAGGTAACTTGTTCCATAGGAAAATTGCACTATAAGGAAACGTACCAGATATAAACGTTGTCGTCTGAAAGGGAAGCTCGAACTGATAAGATGAGTTTGTTGGACTCTATCACCTGTTTTAAACCAGTCTCTAACAAAATTTGCAGGATGGTTCTCATAACGAATGGCGCATTCCAATTCAGTCAGGAGTGCAAATTTATAAATAACTTCAATAGTTGGTAATTTATGACGAACACACGCCTGCGTGACCGAATCCAGCTTATTAAGTTTAAACGCAACTCTTATGATAGTGTTGTAAGCTACTGTTAGGCGTTTATTATTCGCCTTCGAGGTGGATGACCAAAATACTGCTCCATAAGCAAGACTTGGGACAATGGCCATATTAATATATTGAGCTAACTATTTCACGGTGGAAAACGTTCTTAATCTTTTGACAAGATAAATTTTACGACGCAAAATACTGATTCAGTAGTCAATCATATCATTAAAACGTAAGTTGGGATCAAAACTGATGCCCAATATATGTGCTGCATCATGATTCCCAATGTTTACAGAAGAAACCGTCAGTTTTCTAATGTAAAAAGGCTTTCGGTGGCAGTGTATAATGCTTGGGATGCTGTGAAGCTCAGACATCCAAAATTTAACAGATTCAATGCCTGATCGGTTAATTGAAATTGGAAATTTTTATAATGGCACAACAAAGTATTAAATGGATTAAAATTGGAGAAAATTTTGAAACAGTGCAATTTTATTTGTTTGGTTGTTTGACTAGATAGTAATGAATAAAGAGGTTATTTGTCCATAAACAGCATTCATGTTCTGTCACTAATACTTTACAAAAGTTGAAAATTAAAATCATTTCAGCATTTGTTCAAAATATTCAATTTCTATTTGGTCTTATAATTTTGTGACAGCGTGTAGTTATGGTTTCTTAAACATTTTTATCACTTTTAATCTTCTTCTCTTCCTTATGATAACAGATAAAAACATTTTTAAAAACCGTAACTAGTAGTAAGAATGAAAAAGTACCTGCGCTTAAAAATTGATTATTAAAACTTTAATTTAGGCTTCATCAGAACTCCTCATCTATTCCTGCTATTATTATATTAGCGACGTTGATTTCGTCAGTATTAATCTGTTACCATTTATTCAATTTTAAAACGACATAATGACATTTAATCTGTTATACGTTATTATAAAAAGCTATTTAAATTATAATAATTAAATAGAAAAAAAGTTACCGCATACATTAAAAATATTAAACAAAAGTTTCCTGGGAATGTTAGTTATTACTTATTTTGAAAGCTTTCGAGAAAATTTGGCATTCTTAGACACTGACATTTGTGATCAAGTTTATTATGACCACCTCAACAATACGTTGGGTCACATTTTGCCTTCAATATTGCGCCGATTCTTGCTGTTGACGCTACGAAATGTTGAAAGGTGACAAAGGTAATCTGACAACATGCCTGATGAATAGCACTATCCAGTTTTGTGAAATTTGATGTAATGAAGATAAATTGATATATCATGTAATGAAAAATATTTTAAATCAAAGTACATGTATGTGCTGAAATGACTTTTACATATTCTCTTGCTTGTAAATTCTGAATAGATCTGTTTACGAGGCTGAGTCAAATGAAAACCAAAAACCCACTGTAGAAAATCGAAAACTACTCTCATTTACATCTGGTACGCATGACCGTGGACTCTCCCTCCATCAATTGGCGTTGGTCGCGCGTCCCCACGTGACCCAGCAGCACCATACAGGCGTTTCTAATATAGCGGCCCCTCTGTGGGAATGCACCAAAGAAGAGCAGCGTGGAGCGCTCCGTTTCCTACACAGTGAAGGCGCGAAACCAACAGAAATTTATCCAAGCGTGTTGGCAGAGTACGGTGCTGCAGGTGTATTGCAGAATCAGGTCTACGAAAGAAATTCATCAGCAGCATAACAAGTCTGACATATGTGCCGATGCCAGGCCAGGCACATTGACTAGTGACGGCCAAGGCGATTGCAGCGGTGGAGAAGATGATTCTGCAGGATAGAGGGGTCGCCATCGATGACATTGCAACGGCATTACAGTTCAGTCATGGCTCTGCTCAGCATATTATCCATCAAGGAGAGGTGAGTTGATGCCTGCCAGGAGCTGCTATGCCGCTATGAACTTGACAGTGACAACTTTTTGGAGCGGATTGTGACTGGAGACGGGTCTTGGGCCCATCACTACCAACCACAGACCAAGCACTCCATTAAGGAATGGCAGCACTCGACATAACCAAGGCCGAAACAGTTCCGCAGCCAGCCATTCGCAGGAAATGTGATGCTGACCTTGTTCTGGGATCACAAGGGTCCCATAGTGGAAAATTTCATGCATAAGGGCAAGAAGGTGACCAGTGCCACTTATAGTGAATTGGTGCGTGACATTCTGAAACCTGCTATATGCACCAAGCGCTGTGGATTCTCAACAGTCGTTCTCATCAGGCATGACAACATGAGACCTCATACGGCCCGTGCGACCTTGGCGACTATCCAGGACTTGCGTCTGTAGTGCCTCCCCCATCCTCCTGATTTTCCCGACCTCGCGCCCTCCGACTTCCACATTTTTGGCTCACTAAAGGACTCGATAGGTGGCCACAAGTTCGAGACCGACACGGAGGTGAAACAGGTGGTGCATGAGTGGCTGCATGCACAACCAACAGATTTTTTTTCCTAGGTATACATGCTCCCCCAACTCGGTGGCAGAATTGCATCGGAATACACTGAATTGAAAAATAGTGTACATGTTCCAACTCTGCCTGTAATAAAGGAGCTGTAAAAAAATATTTCCGGTTTTCATTTGACTGACCCTCGCGGAAGAATCATCGCACGTGCATATCACAGAAAGTATGTGAAGGTGATTTGTAAAACATGAAATTTCTCTGCCATGTCGGCAATAATGAATGAAAAAGGAAAATCCGGGGAAGTTTTAATTCAACTGTTTTAATCTCTTCTAGTTCTCATAAGCCAAACACAACAGGTCATCCGAAAGGGCAAAAAGCTTATCCTGTGTGAAAATCCAGCAGACCAAAGAGGGATCAAAAACATTGTCGAACTTTACAGGCTACCATTAATAAAATAATAAACAAGGAATTGCAAGTGGAAAAGCATCACAAGACCTTGTTCATAAGCTGCTGCCATGACACGTCCCAGAAAGGAAGAGGAACTATCAGAGGCTGTATGTGGTTACCTCGCAATAGAACGATAGAAATACATTGTCACTTTGGATGAAGCCTACGTCTACCTGAACGAGTGCAACAAACCCCGCGCGATTTTCTACCTTACACGTGAAGAGTAGTATCGAAAGTTGTTCAAAGAATGTAAGGAAAGCTTTTCAAAATGATTTATGGTGGTCTCAAGCTCACAATCAGAAGAGTGGGAAGGAACGCTAGGGATAACTGCTTTACTATCAGCAGCATGTCCTTAGTCTCATTTTTCCTCGAGGAAATCCCCGAATGTATGGCGAGGACAAAAGCAAAGTTTAGTTTCATCAACACAAAGCCTCCATCCATACGTCTAACTCGACCATTCAATTTATGTTGGATTTGAAAAATGAAACTGTAATTCCGGTTATATCCTGTCATGATGTCCCTGTCGAGTCACCAAATGCATCCCCGGGAGATTTATGTTTGGAATATTTAAACGATTTTTTGGTCGACGCCATCCCACAACTATTGAGGGTCTCTGGAAAGTCTGCAAATAGAAATGGAATAACATCAGCCTTGTCGCTTAGCTGACATCTCTTCTAATGCGGAATAGCGGTGCAGGGCCATAGTCAAAAACCAGTGTCACTAAATAGAACATGGGCGTTGGTGGAGAAATGTGTTTTCTTCGTAAACTTACGATAGATCGTAAACAACCTTCTCTGGAACTTGTTAGTTGGTAGCCACAGAATGCCTTTTATTTTCACATTAGCACATTATTACACATTAGCTACCTTGTGTGATGTTTGCATTGGTCAATTGCGCGAGTAATTACACTGTCTTATTCTATTTGTTATGTGCGATATGTTATTATTTTTGATTGTAATTGTCTATGTAATTTGTTCTCTTTTCAGGTTGAATCTTCTATCCTTTGTCCTTTGGTTGATAATGCAGATGCAAATGGACTTTTCAACTTTAAAGATATTTTAAATTAAATTATGATTTATGTTGTGATGTATTATGAAATAATTTAATATTTTTAATGTCAATAATGCTTGGGCGAAAGTGTTCTTATGAGGAAGACTGAGTAGCTCAGTTACAAAATTAATTTATTAGATGTCAAAAATCTTCAAAAAACAGTAGATTTATTTCCAAATACACTTCTATCTTATTATCATAAATATAAAAATATTTGATAATTCCATCTTTTCTGAAAAAATTTCCTACGTGTAATATAGTAATACAACTCCTTTTCAACTTATGATGAAACAGTTATAATCTTTTTGTATTTTGGTGTATACTTTCCTATTGCCAGCTTTAAATATATACTTGTTCGTTTTAAAACCTTCTGAATCTGAACTTACTTATTATGAATATCCATTGCGGATTTCATATAATATTTAATATATCTAATTTGTATATCTTACGTTTTCATATTAGAAAACAAGTTTTAATTTTATTATCGGGGACAGGTTAGTTTAGGAACCAGTAATAGACTGTGGAAACTTTAACATATCTCCCTTTTCAGTAGTTAAGCATTAATGTTTATGTTGACAGCTACAATAATTTTCTGAATTCAAGGTTCACAATGAAAAAAAATTCTTTTTACATGTGGCAACAATGGACTGATAGTTTTCTTTTGTAATAAAAGACAAGTTTTTTTTATTATCATGGATAATTAAGTAAGTGTATACTTCACGACCGTGTTGATTACTTCTTACGGAATTTATAAAAATTTATTTGACTTGATCATGGCTATTGTCACAAGAAACCAGCCACTGCTAAATTATATGAATTTCTAGAAAGGAGTCAGTAAAAGAAGCACTCTTCCTTTCAAACTTTCGTGTTTTGAAGCTTTACTAAAGAAAATCGGAATCCCTATTGTCATTCATCAACATGGAATAATAATCTTCTTTATAAGAGCAGTTGGCTATCGGAATCCCCTTTTATCAGATACCTTTATAAACTTTGTATGAAGTAGGCTATAAAGAATGATAACCATCGCAATTTTCTCTTTGAAGTACTGATATATTTTAACACAAAAATAATGATCAAAAAAATTAAAAAATTGTCACCAATAATGCTTAATTGTTTAATGCTTAAATGCTTAATTTAAAAAATTATAGGATACCGAATAAGAAATTGGAATCCAGATTGTTATACTTTTATTTTCCATTCATAGTCTTTTCAGGATAATTAAGAAAAAGTGAATAGCATTGTTATAATGGATCCTAAGACTGAATGTTTTAATCTGACGCAAATGCCTTATAAAGGTTTTATGAGAATTTACAATGCGTATGAAATAATTTCTTTTATAAGATGTTGTTTTTGTTTGTAAATGCCGTATAAAATATTTTCAAATGTAAATTTCTTTTATAAATATTGTATTTTTTATTTTGTCAAATTAAAATAATGTTCGTTAAAACTTAATAGTATTTCTTTAATGAATAAAATCAAACTCACAGAAATTGATTAGTCATGTTTCTTTTACACAGCCGTTATAAATATCTATCTAGTACAGGAGCTTATGAAGATAGAGATATAGAGGGTTGGGATGTCGAAAAAATATGCTCCGTGGCAGCTTTAATAATGAGAAGATGGGAGTGTTTTTATTTTATATATTTATTTATTTATTTCAAAGATGAGTGAGGTCCCTGACTGGATTTTCAAATTCATAAGCAACAATTAAAGATAAATTACATTGCACTATAGAGGAAATTAAAGAGCTAGGGAGGAATATTAGTGAGGTAATGTTTTAACCTAGATTTGAAAACTTCTAAAGTAGGGGACAAACGTATTATTGGCGGAAGATGTCACTATAATTTGCTGCGTGCAATGATAATACTGTTGTTTTGGTAGGAAAATTTAACTAATCTTATATATAAAACTGAGATGTGTGTGGCTAGCATTCGGCTTTCTGATTGGTCTAGGATTTGAAACAATTGGTCTAATCTTCATTGTTTCCCTCTTGGACATTAGCAATCAGTATTTTAACGTTTGTTGGAAAAATTAAAGGTTACATTGTTGCTTGCCTTAATGACTCACATTTTAGTTATAAAAAGCACTAAATAAATAAATAAACAAATAAATAAATAAATAAACAAGGCAGGCAACCGAAATGCCCAGGAGCATAAAAGGAAAGTATTTGATTTCTAAAGAAGTCTTTGGTTGTGAAGTTTAGATGAAGCTGCTAAGCAAGGCATACTTCTAAGGGAAATGCATAGTTCAAACAGATTAAAACTATCTGAAAAGTTTAATGCAGAAAGTAGCTAATCTCTATAGATTAGAACATATAAGAATCCTTTAACTTGTAAGCATTCCAGTTTAATGAAATAAGCATTAATTGTTGAAGCGTTCTGTGGAACGATGAATTCTTTCTTAATAAACGATTGTTAACGCTTTTCTACGTAACGATGTACTATTGAATCGAACGATTAGCTACTAGCTATTGTTAAAACTTGCCGAACACAAATTAACTTTGATAATAAAAGACGTAAGTGATTGCATGCCATATCTAAGCATTGAAAGTTTCCAATGGTTCAATAATGGTATCTTTAAAAAACGTATACTAGAACCAATTTCGACTATCATTAATCTTACATTACATTCATTGATGGCACGTCATTCCAAGTCGTTTGATATATTACATGCCATATTTTAGCATTAAAAGTTCCAAAGAACCATAATGGTTCCACTAAATCCAGGTTCCTTTGTACTAATTTCGACTACCATTAATTTTACGTTATATTCATTCATTACACATCATTCCAAGTTGTTTGATATATTACATGCGATATCTTAGCATTGAAAATTCCAATGAGCCATAATGGTTCCACTAAATCCAGGTTTCTTTGAACCAATTTCGACTATCATTAATTTTGCGTTATATTCATGCATGATACATGATTCCAAGTTGTTTGATATATTACAAAATCTGAGCTTTGAAAGTGTCCCCTGAACCATACTGGTTCCATGAAACCACATACCATTGAACCTATTTCGACAGTCATTAACTTTTCGTTAATATTCAATCATGAGGTGTTATTCCAAGCAGTTTGATATAGTACATGCCATATGTTAGCATTGAAAATTTCCAGTGGACCATAATGGTCCCACTAAACCACATACCCTTGAACCAGTTCTGACTGATATTGCCCATCAAGGAAGACGATCACGTGTCTTCACTTAATTTACAAGCCTTTTCTCTGCTTTAGCTATGGAATGCAAAGGGTGAACAGCATTTGACAAATCACAGGCCATTTATACATGGAATTGTATAGTGAAAACGTGGTCCCCTATATTATTTTTGACCTTTTGAGCTGAAAGTGTTTCACTGATTTTTTCCACCAACGAACTCAAGTCTTCCGATTTCCCTACGTTGTCGAATGGCGAAAACGGAAGTCGAAAATTCGGAAGCGTTCGAAAGCTAGACCACCAACAGACAGACAGACGGACGGACAGACGCACATTGTTAAAACATAAGTACTTATCGGTCCTAATAAATAAATAAAAATCAGTATTTCTTTTATTAATAAAATGTTTAGAGAGATGTAAGAAATTATTCTAAAACAAATAAGAGAATACAAGTTCTCAAGCTTTTGGTGAAAAGTAAAGGTACTTTCCCTAATGAGCTAATAATTGGAGAAAAATTATTTTTTATATGTTTTTTGTAATGTAGTATTTCCTTTTGAGAAGTTATAGATAATGTTTCTCTAAACATATTATAAAATTATAAACATCTCAAATTATAAAAGAATTCTTTTCGTTTTTCTAAAGTGAAAATACACGTCATTAAAGATTGTTTATGTGTCCTTATTTATATTCAAATTCAGATATTGTAAAATTTCATCAAACAAACAGCCCGAGCAACACCGCGTATATCATCTAGTGGGTTTAATAAAAAGGGTTTTGTTTCTGAAGTTATAAGGTTCGGTTGGTTTAGAGGAAAATAAGTGTAGGGGAAGTGGAATCTCGAATTTATTATTTAGAACTTTGTAGATAAATATAGCTAAATGAAAAGAATATAATTTAAAAATTGGGATTATGCCTACTGTGGGAAAGAGGTCAGCCACCGAGTCGGTCTTCCTTAAATTATAAATTCGTATAAACCATTTCTGTATGCGATGGATACGTTTTAAATTTGTTAAGGTTTTGGAACACCTAAATTGCAGCCCATAAATAAGGGTAGATTGGATTATTGCTGGAGTCAATTGCTTTGGAGAAATCTAAAAACAAAGGGATAACTAGATTATTTTTACACATATTAGTAATAATGTATTCGGATAGGTCAGGACAGGCTGTTGAGGTATTACGTTTAGGAGTGAAACCGTGTTGAGCTTGTGAGAGAAGTCTGTTGCTGTGTATGTAGCAACAGAGTCTAGAATGGAACAGATTTTCAAAGATTTTAGCAAAAACGGGCAATATAGATATGGGGCGGTAATTAACGAAGTCTCGCCGGTTTCCTTTTTTAAAAATAGGGAAAACTCTTGCTGTACGAGGATAACAGCCCTGACTTATTGAGGAATTGAATAATAACACCAGAGGAATCGAAAAACCGCTAGCGTTATTGATGATAATTCTAATAAATCAAAATTATACAAAAAAGTATAACTGGGGCAATTGTCCGAGAAAGTAAAACAAGGGCAAATGTCCGCAATTGAAATCAAGAATAGAAGGGCTCTTTTGTTGTGGTAAAAGAGCCCTTCTTTATACTTAATAAGCTAGCGTTATTATTCAACAGAGGTCAGAAGAATAGGTCGAATACCTAGCGAGTCAGGTTGATATGAAGGTTTATTTTGTGTATTATCTTAGCATTCTCTTCCCTGGTGGCTGGTGATACAAAAAATGAATTAGAGTTCGAGGTAGTCGAGTATGAACGTTCAGAAGAAGTAGGCATTGTTGAAGGTGGTTTGGGCAGGAGAGTGTCTAAAAATGAAACAGAATAATTTACTGATGAATAATTTCTTTGGTGTCGCCTAATATGGCATTTTTGGTAGAAGTGGCTGCCACCAAGGACCATCTTCAGGATTCCTTGCTAAAGCCTTGCAACTGATCATCAAATTTAGATAGTTGCTAAAAAATTTTGAAATTCTGTTAATTTTCAACTTTAGATATATTTATGATGCAGGTTTTGAAGGTTTAATGATTTTTTTCTATTATTTATTCTTCTTTATAAATTGACTACCGATGATATACCCGGTATTGCTCGGGCTGTTTGTTTGATGAAATTTTGCAATATCTGAAGTTGAATATAAATAAGGACACATAAAAAATCTTTAATGACGTGTATTTTCACTTTGGAAAGACGAAAACAATTCTTTAAAATGGTCACACTGGAATTTTGTGTCCAATTGGGTTTCTCCAGGAACATTCGACATTGTATCCTTAACGTTTTAGAATATCAAAGAAAGGCTGTGAATTTTGAATTATTTCTGTCTATATTAAAAATATTCATAGATGTAATATGAGAGTTGAGGAATTCTGTTAAGCCTGATCAACATCCTTCATCAACATATAACCGTTTCAGTAGAGTTGTATCCAGTCAGAGAGCGTGGAATCATTTCTGAATGTGGTTGTTTATATTGATAGTATCATTTTTAGCAGCAAGGACTGCTCTCTCACACAATCAGTTGAGATCTTTATAATTTATAATATGTTTAGAGAAACATTATCTATAACTTCTCTAAAGGAAGTACTACATTACAAAAAACATAAAAAATAATTTTTCTCCAATTATAAGCTCATTAGGGAAAGTACCTTCACTTTTCACCAAAAGCCTGAGAAGTTGTATTCTCTTATTTGTTTTAGAATAATTTCTTACATCTCTCTAAAGATTTTAACAATAAAAGGATTAGATTTTATTTATTTATTAGGACCGATAGGTACTTATGTTTTCACAATGTGCGTCCGTCCGTCTGTCCGTCTGTTGGTGCTCTAGCTTTCGAACGCTTCCGAATTTTCGACTTCCATTTTCGGCATTCGACAACTTAGGGAAATCGGAAGACTTGAGTTCGTTGGTGGAAAAAATCGGTGAAACACTTCCGGTTCAAAAGGTCCAAAATAATATAGGGGACCACGCACAGTGGCACGGTTGTAAAAATATCGACTTAAAATTATAATTCAACTTTTTTTTTACATTTTAACATAGAAATTGGTGTATTGTTACAAATATATGAATAAATAATTAAAATTTAAAAATAAATTATGTATTAGCAAAAAAAATTTAGGCCTAATAAAATAAAAATCAACTAAAAAGCAAACAAACCACACTTCCTATGGATTTTATAAAACTACACTAATTAACTTATAAAATTGTTGTTGTTGTTGTTATTATTATTATTATTATTATTAAAAATGTCAAACGCGCATTGAATTAATTATTTTCCTATTACAATAACATATTTGTCACGTGGATTTCGCAGAGTGAGACAAGAAAAGCGGGAACGTATAATTAAAATAAAATTCTTTATTCATGGCAAACTTAAATCAATAAGCAAAACACAAAAGTACGGTAATGATGAAAGTCACTTTGACTTCGCACAGTGGAAGATTAAAAACTAAGAGTGAAGAACGAAGGAAAACTATAAAGTTCCAAAATTCAGTTCAATTAATGTTTTGGCAGTTCCCAAGAAAAGAAAACGTAGGACGTAACCCCTGGACGCCTCTGCAACGAGAAATATTTATCTTTGAAGAAATAAAAGAAAACTCCGAATCTAACTCCTGGATCCGTGAAAATTAGTTCCGCCGAAGCAAATACTCCTCTAGTTGCTGCGGATGATCACAGATGATAAATACCAGCCTCGGATAAATTCCTCGTCGAATAATTCTTAACTTTGTAGCTAAGTGTACGTCAAAGATCTTACTAGTAGATAAAGTCCTTGTTTAGGTGAATATTAATGAGGTGGGCGTGGTTTATTTGATCCAATTTACGTCCCCCCTCCCCCTTTTCTGGGCGTTGGTCATTTAATTAGGGCGTTGGTCATTTAATTAGAGCACTGGCCCTTTAATTAGGGCGTTGGTCATTTAATTTGGGTGTTGGCTCTTTAATTAGGGTGTTGGTTGATTAATTAGGGTGTTGGCTGATTAATTAGGGCGTTAGCCCTTTAATTAGGGCGTTAGCCCTTTAATTAGGGTGGTGGCCTTTTAATTTGGGGTGTGGTCATTTCGCCCCTACTTGTACGGACATGCCCCCACATGTAAATACCATGTGTCACTCCCAATTTTTATTTTTTATTCAATTTTGCATTCTTTTATTCAATTTTTTCATTCTTTATTCACTCTTTATTCAATTTTTTTTATTTTTATTCAATTTTTCATTCTTTTATTCAAATTTTTTTATTTTTATTTTTTTTGTTTTATTTGTTTTCTTCTTTTCGCACTTTGCTTGGGTTTCTCCACGTTCCTCCTAAATCGATTTCATCTTTTCCAATTCTCTCGAAGAGTGCGTCATCGTCGTCCTCAATAACATAGTCGGTGTGGGCGTCGTTGTCGCTGTCGTCGGAGTCGGAGTCGTCGGAGTCACTGCTTACATCAGGTGATGGAGTAAAGGTTGTTTCGGTTCCTCTTTCACATGTTCTCGGCTTACCATCGGTAAAATGTTCAATCTCGATCATCACAGCTAATG
This sequence comes from Rhysida immarginata, assembly GCA_023313115.1. Taxonomy (NCBI): domain Eukaryota; kingdom Metazoa; phylum Arthropoda; class Chilopoda; order Scolopendromorpha; family Scolopendridae; genus Rhysida; species Rhysida immarginata. The sequence continues at coordinate 24,246 of JAHWFO010060369.1, forward strand.
AATACGCGGCGCTCGGTGTTTCATAACGCACTCGATTGGCTCCGTTACGGAATATCGGATTCATCCATGTATTTTCAGCCATGGATGGTAATAATCTTTCTGCGTTTCTCACTTCCACACCGAGTAATTGACTCAAAACGAGACAATGGAGTCCACCGTAAGCATAAAAGCGCGTAGTGACGCTTGGTTTATGATCCCAGGTATTGCAGAGTATGGTAGATGCCCTGAAAAAATATTTTTCCGACCTGGCAATGTGTAATTGATGGCTTTGAGTCGTTCCCAATCGCCCTGACTGAATTTTATCTCGTTTTCTTCGGGCAATAAAAAAGAATAATGGGCCTTGAGTCTATAGCCGTATATATCTAGCTGTCTTCTCGTGCGTTCATCGAGTTTTCGTAACTCGTACAAAGCACAAAATGCTAACTCGTGAAAATATATTTTACCACTCTCCGTTTTAAATGTATTGGCAGTCACGGTAGCACCTTGTACTAGAGAGAGAGAGAGAGAGAGAGAGAGAGAGAGAGAGAGACAGACATACTTCGTTAATGAGATAAAAATAAATAAATAAATAAAATTAATAAATAAATACGTGTGAATCTCTCAACTTACAATATTTTGCAGGGTTCATCTTGCATTCGTGTTCCATTTCTTCGTCTTCTACTTCTAATTTTCTTCTTGTTT
>JAHWFO010060373.1:0-10166 GCA_023313115.1 Rhysida immarginata
TAGATGAAACCATATTTATCCCAGAAGAGTGCGTAAATGTTGAAGATTTATTACTACTCAGCAGATTACGCTGTTATAACAACTATTTTCAATTTAAACAAAAGTTTTATAAAATGGAAAAAGCAACCCTCATGGGAAGTAGCTTAAGTCCTTTCCTGGAGAATCTTTTCCTCAATCATTTAGAAAACCTAGCCCTACTATCCTAACATCTGGTATAGGTACAGTCGGGTGCAAAAAGGTTTTTATCTGCTCCATAGGGGCAGAGCTTACTGGATGTTGATCAGTTGCAAAATTAGGTATTTGTACTGAGAGTCAAGACAAATTAGAATGGACCTGTCCCTTCTAAATGAAAATAGGATAGCAGGTATACGCTTGGGATGTGCTCGTCACTTGCTCTCTTTTGACAATAATAAGCGATAGCGGCTGACAGCAGCATCGTTAAAGTCTGCCTACTGCCTCGAATAGCAGAGTTCGAATCCGATATGGATAGATATTTTTTTTGTTCATTATCGCGTTTTTGATTTCTTTTAAGTTTTAAACTGTGTATGTGAAACAGAAGAAAGTTTTTTCATCCAAGTGTGCAATCTAATCTGTTTATTTGAGGGTTTAAAAACTTTTAATGTTAATTGTCATGTCATGCTTTATTCTATACTAACTGAGATGCCCGTCTTCGCGGAGCTTTTCAAGGCAAAACGAAAGCGGGGTATCAGTATCTACAGTAGCGCTCAGAAAATAAGGCACGAGTACAATTTTTGACTTTTATTCTAACAGAACAATAAGACTTGCGAGTTTTTTCAACAAGTGGTAGATGACATGGAAATACAACTTTATAAATAAAAATATCTCAATTTTTTATAACATGTTGCTGTAAAAAAGAAAACTGCCTTTTATGTGTGTTCACAAAATAGGGCATTAGTTATATTTTGATACATATTTCATATCAAACATGTCGCAAATCTGAAACAAAAGTGAGAAATCAAAGGAGATGAGGTCATACATTTGTACTTAGTCGTATAGCCGTTACTCTTGAAAACAGCTTGACATCTGTTAGGCATAGAATCGAATAACTTTGTTATGGTTTCGGACGGAATCTTAAACCACTCTTCCTGAAGCATTTGAAATTTTTCATCCAAGTTCGATGCCTTTTTGTCTTTGCAGCGACGAAATAGAACTTCCCAGAGATGTTCGATGGGATTAAGATCAGGGGACTGCGATGGCCAGTCAAGTACTCGAACTTTTTTGGAAGCAAAATAATGCTTAACAAGGTTGTTTGTGTGTTTGGGGTCGTTGTCCTGTTGGAATAGCCAGCCTCTGGGCATGCAGGTTTTTCCCGGGGGGTGCATGTGGTTCTGTAGAATATCTCTGTACATATTCTTATCCATAGTACAACAACACGCACAAGAGCACCCATCCTACTTCTACTAAAACAATCCCAAACCATCAGAGATCTTCCTCCATGCTTCACTGTGGGCACTTGGTATTTTGGATTGAAACGCTTGTTCTTGGGGCGTCGAATATACTGTATTCCGTCTGTTCCAAAAAGCAGAACCTTAGATTCGTCACTCCAGAGGATTTTCGCCCATTCGTTGGAGTTCCAGTGCTGGTACTTCTTTGCAAAGGCAGGTCGGGCCTTCCTGTACGCTGCTGTAACGAGAGATTTCTTTGCAGGATGCCTACCATTCAAGCCTGCTTCAACTAGACGCCGTTTTGTTGTGGAAATACTAACTTTAACCCCAAGAATCCCTTGCATTTCGCGGTTCAAATCCACTGCTGTAAGTCTGGGCTGAGCTTTCGATAACCGACAAGGCAGTCTATCTTCCTTTTCTGTGGTAGTACGTGGTCTTCCTGATCCATGCTTTCGTTGGAGATCTCCTCTTGCTCTCTTTCGTTGAATAATATTTCTTACTGTACGTTTTGGAACATCGAAAGCAGATGCAATGCTGTTGTAAGATTATCCCTCCTCAGCGGCTTTTGCAATTTGAAGCAGATCCAGCTTAGAAGCGAGAGATGCGGAATGAATCTGATTGGCTATCGCACTGCCGCTTCCGCACGTATTCGCATGTACTGCGTCTTTATACTATAATTCTCTTAACCGTCTGTCCGAGACCAACAAAAAAAGTTATAACAATCCGTCCGAAGCCAGGGATTGTTGTGATAAGACAATGTTCAGTCATTGTTTATAATTAAATAAACCAAGACTGTATTAAGGGGGTGGTCAAAATAATTTGGCCACTCAGTGTATGCAAACAATTCGCACACTTTGCCTGAGCTGAAGGAGGAAATCACAATTGAAGTTCAACAAATCTCACCAACCATACTGAGCAGACTGTTTCACAACGTGCAACTGCTCTTTTATCTCGTCATCAGGGATTGGATGTCCCTTAAGGTGCTTTTTCTTCTTTGGGAAGTGGTGAAAGTCGCAAGGTGCAAGATCTTTCATGTTTGAACTACGGTTTTTCATCTTTAAACTTATGCGCTGCAACACCTCTTGTGTGTGGCGATTGTTTGCGGTGAGCGTTATCGTGCTGCAGAAGATGGTCCAAAACTGCCATTCAATCCTGGTGTCGATAACAACCCCGGACTTCCTCTCCGACGGGTTCCCCGAATGGTCACACTTTGGTGCAGTGCGTGGATAGGGATGGGAATAATGTCGAAAAGTGAATAGTGCAATACATAGAGGACAAATGTAAATATCAGATACAAAAGAATTTTGAAAATCGGTTAACAAATATAAAAGTTACAGCCATGGAGGCATTACTTTTCGATCAACCCTCGTATCTTCTCTACATTTATTAAATTTTCTTTTAAAAACCTAATGAGTTCACATTGAAAGGAATAAAAAACAGCTGTAGAATGTTTAAGACAATCGGACATTACCACAAAATTTATATTTCTTAGGATGCCTTGTTCATCTGAAGAACTGTAACATACAAACAGATGTATTGTGGCTTGGAACTCGAGCTTTAAAAATTAATATCTTCAAAACGAAGCAAAACACAGTTTTGAATTCTTTTGTATTGTTTTGTAAGATATTAATAATTTTTTAACGAAAAAAGATACCCATTTGGGAAATTTGCATAAATAAAATATTTTTTATAAAATTCTACTATTTGCGCATGCGTAATATAATTTTAAAAATTTCATATAAAATTTACAGGGTGCGTAAGGTATTTGAGGACAGATTCACGTCAAGAAAGAAAACCGATATAAGTCGAGATAATAACTTTATTATCGAAACATATCATGAACATACACAAAAAACCTTCTTGTTATATAGCTATTCAATGAACCCACCTTCAGCTTCTATAACTGCTTCAATGCGAGATAGAAACCGTCAATATGCGCGAATCAAATGGTCATGGTTCATATTGGTCATTATTCGAACAATGGCAGCTTTCAATTCATCTTTGGTGTTATGGGGGTGTTCATTGACCTATCTCTCCACCACGCACCATACGTAGTGGTCCAACGGATTCAGGTCAGGGAAGTTAAAAGGCCAAAGGTTAGGCGTTATGTGATCATGGAAGTTGTCGGCCATCCATTGCTGAATAAATTCAGTTGTTCTGATGATATCAGAGCGTGAGGCATGCTTTTTACGCTTTGCTATAGGTGCAACATTGCCATCTTCGGTCTCCAACTCCTTCCGCTCTCTCCAAATCGTGGTATCTCTAAATCGCTGTGATCTGTTTTTATTGCCACGATTACTGCATGTCTTTTCATGATTTGTGTTACTTGATGGTCCGCACATTTTGGTTTTTGGAAACGGAAAGGACATACAATTTACTATAGTACAGCAGTAGCCAAACGAAGGTGTGTCCTCAAATACCTTACGCACCCTTTACAGTTAAAGAGATTTCATATGTCACCAATCACATCTTTCTAAGTAAAATACAACCAAAGTTACTTCATAGATAAGGCCCCCACTCAAATTTCTAAAATTTTAAATGTTCGTAACTTCCATAAAAATGTAAAAAAAAATAATATTTGGCATTCTTTACCAACTCCTTAGGGCAATTGCATATACCAAATTTCATTGAACTCCGAGAGGCCAAGTGCCAAAACTATAAAATTTCTGCCTGAATTGACGTGGAATGACCCACAAGACAGAGATAATTGACAAACTACTCAAGAGAACACCTTCAAGAGGAGAATAGAAACAATCACATCCCTCACAGAAGAAAAGCAAGATAAGAAAAGGAAATTTATTAGTCTTCCTTACAACAAGAAATTAACGAAAGGCCTTGAGAAGATCTGAAAAATATTTGATCTCCAGATAGCGTAAAGAAAGAACCATACCCTTAAAAGACTACTGGGCAGCACCAAAGACAAAATAGACGCATCAGAAAGGGCTGGCATATATGAAATTCAATGTGATACCTTCGACCAGAAATATACCACCCAAAGCCGCAGAAGAATTGAAACAAGAATCAAGGAGACTTCAGCTACATTAAAAACTACAAACCTGAAAAATCATAGTTTGCAGAACATATACTGACTACAGGACATGCAGCAAAAAAAATAAAACGTCCGGATCTTGCATATGGTAGAAGACGCCAAAAAATTGAATTTACTGGAATCCATGGAGATTTTGAAGAATGCTCCAAACAAATTATTGAATCATGATAGTGGACCACTGGACTTGACACATTGGAAGACCCTGTTATCTCAAATAATATAAGCAAATGTATAAACCAATCATAGACTACTGTCTCTTTTGTACCGTCTAACTTAAGTTTTTTCCTCATATAATAGCTCTCTATTAGGTCCTCGTTTTATTTGTAGCCAATAAGGATTTTAGAATCATGAAGCTTTCTTTTCGGGTCCTAATTGGTTCCTGTTTCATATAAGTACGGTATCCAAGTGTATTACTTTGATTCATACTGACGATGGCTACTTAAGAGCCGAAATGTACACTACATGGTCAAAGGAGTTGGGACACACCTGTGAACACCTGGGGTGTTTCTCCTGGACTGGACTGGGCCCGCTCATCAAGGTGGACGGAAACCTCAATGCTGATGGCTACAGGTCCATTCTGAATAACGGGGCACTTCCAGCGCTGTGGGAATACTTCGGTAACGGGCCGTTCCTCTTCCAGCACGACAATGCGCCTTGCCACAAAGCAAGATCCATATCCGACTGATTTGACGAGATGCGGGTTGAAGAACTGGATTGGCCCGTCCAGAGTCTTGATCTCAACGCCATCGAACATCTTTGGGACGAATTGGAACGACCTGTGAGATCCAGGATGGTTCGCCCTACATCTGTCCAGGAACTGACCACGACATTCCTCGAGGAATGGAGGTCAATACCTGTAGACACATACCATAAAGTTGTGGACAGTATGCCATGTATGGTAGAGGCAGTGATAGCAGCTCGGGGTGGTCCTATACACTACTGATTGAAGCTTTTTGCGGCTTTATGGTAGAGCAACAAGTGTCCCAACTCCTTTGATCATGTAGTGTATACATTTATAGTATAGCGAACTCGTTTTTGTGGACAAGTGGTATCCTTCGTTCATCTCTGTTTGTATTGTTGTTTATTGGTATCGTTGTTAATTGTCTTATGTAATTGTTGTTAATTTGATCATCATTGCTAGGAAAGTTGTTGATTATGACGTCATTTTGGAGAGGATTGTTTAAGATAACCCAGTGTAATGTCAACACCTCCTAAAAAGAAAGCCTCTGCACTGAAAATTCATACATTGTTACATCATCATAAAAAGGCATTGTTAATCGTATTTCTACCAATAATAAGCCCTAAATTATGACTACTTATGATCATGTAACAATGTATATATTTTCGGTGAACAGGCTTTCTTTCTAGGAGGTGTTGGTAATGTACTGTAAAAGCTTATATCAAGACTAAAAAAAATAAAATAAAATATCTATATAGAAAATCAGCGATGAACTACGTCATAACAAACAAAAGTATGGAGAGAGATGTGTGTCAAAAATCTAACAATGAAGATTATACAATCGGGTGGGTTACCTTTCTTTCTCTAAAGTCTGAAGTGGTATACGAGACGGAACTGACAACAATTGTTCACTCTGCTTTGTTTACATGCCTGGGGTAAACAAAGCAGACTTTTTGATTTCAGTTTAGATCATGTTCCAAGCAAGGAAAAGTATTCTCCAATTTTCCTAATAGTTATATTTACAACTCTGTATTCTGTGAAATTTTGTAAGATAATTAGCATGTACCTATTTGTAAATTAACACTGATGTACATTTCTAAGGTAAATGGAATGGTGCTCAAATGTAAAAATACACTACACAACATTTTTGCTCTGAGTAAAAATAAAGTAAGCCTAATTTCATGGTCAATCATCAATGCCTTTGTAGTTACTTTTTGTTATCCTCGACAGAAGTGGATACACCGGTGCATGAATTTGTGTTGCCTTCGCACTTCAACTTATACGGTTCTGATCCTCAAAACAGAAATTTCACAGGAACATCAGAAATATCAACCCTTTTGCACGTGCGTACAAGATGATGAAGGATGTCAGGAAACGTTTAAATGTCGATAATACATGGCGATCACAGAAGATATAATTTGCCAACTGTCAATGCGGTAGCAGCAGTGTTTGAAGCCGACGATGGAGAAACAACCACCATTTAAGAGAGATCTATACACGGGGAACAACTTACAACACATGTCGATTCGGAGTTCGAACAGTGATCCAATGACCTACCCGTTGCTGTGTCTTCTAGAGAAGACGGCTGGAAGATAAAATTCAGGAGCATTGAAGGGACGAAACTCAGCATGTTAGCCTTCTATTCCTACAAACTGTACGAAAGGCCAGGACTGTTTAATCCGGTGTTGCAAGTGGGAAAACACACTCAGCAGTATACTGTATAGTATTGTGGATGCGTTTTAAAAGTTTGTCACGTGTCAAACATCGTCGCTCGAAAACGTTTTCACGTTCGGTTCTCCGAGACGACGATAGGGGAAAAATACGGATCGAATCGTTTTGGTTGCGAACGTAGTTAAGCCATTGTGGAAAAAAAAAAAAAAAAAAAAAAGTGGCAATCGACAGAAGGACTCTGGACAGTGATATTTTTTTTAACCCGCCCAACCCACCCTATTTCAAGCATCCTTATTACGAACTTTTGGACTTTTTATTGTGCCACCGGTCAAAGTAAAAAGTGATCGGATCGTTTAATATGGCGGAAGCAAGAACACCTATACATGAGCTAGCTGACGTCCTGAGACAATTAGTGGTGTTTCCGGCTCAACAGGCAGTAAACAGTTTGTAGTTCCCAACATTTTCAGGGGAGAGCGGTGAAGACCCGGAATTGTTCCTAAATAATTTCGTAACGACAGCATGGCACAAATCAATCAGAGACGAGGAATGCATACGCTTCGTTCATGGACACCTCAGGGGAGCGGCACGAGATTGGTATTCTAGTTTACCCCATAGCCGTTTCTTCACGTGGCTGCAATTTAAAAAAGCGTTTATAAGAGCATTCACTCGAGGACAAACACAGTTGTCACGGCGTACCGACCTACAAAAGTTAAAATTGAAAAACAACGAGGTATTAACGTATGTTACAAAATTCCGTAAATTGATTAATGGACTTACTGACTCATCGGAGTCTGAGAAACTTTATTTCCTGATCCAGGGACTACCTAAGAAGTTAGTAGCCAAAGTAAAGCTGAGCGATTGTACCTCAGTGGAACAGGGTATTCTGTACTTAGAAAAATGGTTCAAGGCCTACGATCTCAGCGGTTCAGCGGAGGAGCACGAACCTATGCAGTTGGGGGCTATCTGAAAGCCGTCTTTTAAAGAAACCAAAAACAGACCACGACGGGAAGTAACGTGTTACTGCTGTGGCGGAAAAGGGCATTTTAGTAGAGACTGTCGACGTAAATGGAAGGAAAAGAAATCACCTGCACGACCGTTGAATGTTATTTTTAAAAATCGAGATCGTCGTCTATTTGTAATTAGGATCCAAATAGCCAATCAGGACTACAAAGCCTTGATCGATAAGGGCACGCTAGAGAACTACATTAGTGCACGGGTGGCCAAGCAGCTAAAGCTCAAAACGGTCAAAAGCTCTTCGACGAGGATGGGCACGTACGCAGACGGCAGGCGGCAAGAGATATTACTTTCGACACCTCAAGTACCCATCTCAAGTGGTAAATACAAAGCCAAAGTTAATTTGAACGTGTTACCGCTGCAAAACTTCGACATCATACTCTGAGTCCAGTGGATGGATCACAACGACCTCATACTTAAATGGAAGGCTAGGCGGTGTGGAGTACAGCAAGGTAGAAAGACCATCTGGCTTCCGCAGCGGGAAGACGAGGCGTCTAATCTGCTAATATCTGCTCAGGAACTCAATCACCTCATGGCCACTGAGAATCATGACGGTACGTTTTGCTTGTTAATTAAGGAAAAGCCTCAAGAGGGTATAGAGATAGGCCACCACTCATGTCATGTTACAGAATTCCAAGATATATTTCGAGAGGAATTACCGCCAGGCCTCCCACCGAGAAGGGGAACGCAACACCACATCGAGCTAGAGCAAGCCGCGACGCCATTCAATTCAAAGTTATACCCACTCTCCAAGGATGAAGAGGACGAATTACAACGTATCGTCGCGGACTTGATAGGTAAGGGACTAATCATTCCCTCCTCTTCTTGCTACGCGTCGCCGGTACTGTTCGTTCGAAAGAAAGACGGTTCGCTGAGCATGTGTGTCGATTACAGAAAGTTAAACTGCATGTCGAAGGACAATCATTACTCAATTCCTCGTTAATAGATCGATTATGCGGCGCCAATTTCTTCACTAAATTAGACATACTCCAGGCATATCATCAGATTCGACTCGACAAAGACATCACATATCTATCGGCATTCAAGACACGATTTGGACTCTTTGAGTACTTGGTACTTCCATTTGGCATGAAGGGGGCAGCATCCACGTTCGCCAGGGCTATGGACGAAATATTGGGCGATCTAGTTAACAAAGGAGTGGTATATTACTTTGATGATGTGCTGATATATGCAAATTCAACCGAAGCCCTCAATCGTACTACAAGGCAGGTGCTACAGCGACTCCGGGACAATCGCTTTTATCTTCGTGAAAGCAAGTGTCAGATCGGAATGCAGAACATCCAATACCTGGGTTTTAACATCAGTAAACAGGAGCGGGCTTGCGAAGAACGCATCACTAAAGCGATAAAAGTATGTCCGACTCCGTCAAGCACAACCCAACTGCCGGCATTCCTAGGAACGGCCCAATTCTACAGGGCGTTCGTACCAAACTATAGCGTCATTACAGCCCCGTTATTTCAACTACTGCGTAAGGATGAGCCCTTTGTGTGGTCACCAACCCAGCATGTCGCTACCAAAAGCTCAAGGAAGCATTCATCAAGCCATCCATTTTGAAAATCTTTGACCCTGCTAAATCCCTTCATGTAATGTGCGATGCGTCATCAGTAGCCATCGGAGCTGTAGCTACACAACAGTATGGAACTAAGCTGTTTCCAGTAGCCTACGAGTCTCGCCGATTCAGGCCACACGAGGAGCAGTTATCGGCATATAATAAAGAGCTATTGGCCATCGCCCATGCAGCCAGAATTTGGAGGCATTATATGTGTCAAACACCCACGGTGATTTATACCGACAACCAGTCGGCCTCTAAACTTTTAACACAACCTAAGTTGTCGACGTTACAAGCCTCGATACTGCAACATCTTCTGGACTTTAACCTAACCCTCAGGCATATAAAGGCGGCCGACAATTTCATCGCCGATGCCCTCTCCAGGATGACTAGCACCAACAATCAACAGCTGGATGCCATAACCTCGACCTCTCGGTTGTCTGATCAGGAGGCGAGCATGTCACGTGTCAAACATCGTCGCTCGAAGACGTTTTCACGTTCGGTTCTCCGAGACGACGATAGGGGAAAAGTACGATTGGTCGACAATCCGAGAGATCGACGTTTTGGATCGGGATTGGCCGACGGTGAACGACGTCAGAGGAAAGCGAGCGGGAAAGACGAACGACGACAGAATACGAGAGAGAATCGTGAGGAAAACACCGTTTGCGATGTTCGCTCGACGTTAGAGCGAAACGACTACAAGCGTCGGCAGGAACAGCGGCTCGTTAATAACCCGTCAGAGCAAGGAGACGGACGCCGACGACGAACGAACTTTCG
>JAHWFO010060377.1:210-10415 GCA_023313115.1 Rhysida immarginata
CCCCCTTTTATTTTTTGAACCGAAGCAGATATGTCAATTTTAATGAACCCAATGAATAGGAAGTTGTGGGTGGCCTATCCCATGGTGCACTTTTCATCATCCCAAATATGCAAATTAGGACACATTCAAAATTTATCTCAAAAACCGTAAGGGATAGAGAAAAAAACCCAATTGCAAACTTGTTCAGCATAAAAAAACAAACAAAACAAAAATAATCATCCAAATCGGACCAACCAATCACCCACAATCACGTGGTGAAGTGTTTGTAGCTTACAAACAGTCACACTGCACAAAGAAAACAGAATGTTATATTTCCACCATATAAACCATGCAAATCCAAAAATTAACATAAATTACCATACTCACATTCACTTTCATGCGGAAAAGCACATAAAAGGCATGTTTCAGCACAGAGAAGACAGAACAATTTCAGGATGGCAAGCTACACTGTTCCGGAAATGGTCAACATGATCTTGGTGATTGTGTGTGATTGGTTGGTATGATTTGGATGATTTTTTGTTTTGTTTGTTTTTTTATGCTGAACAAGTTTGCAATTGGGTTTTTGAGATAAATTTTGAATGTGTCTCCTATAAAAGAGAGGAAACGAAACATGTAACTCCATTGTCGTACAATGGATCGCTTGACTAATGCGGAGCTGGCAGACATTCACCTCGTCTACGGCGAGACACAGGGTAATGCTACTGAAGCAGAAAGGATTTACCAACAGCCATGATCACCCACATCACCGGACGTTTCAAACACTAGACCAACGACTTTGAGACACACGTTGCCTACGAGGAGTGAACATTCGAACACCAAGGTTTGAAGAAGACGTTCTGGCTCGAGTTGCCATTAATCCGTCGACAAGCACCCGAACCATCATAGCAGATGTCGATGCTTCTCGAACCACCCTGTGGAGAGTGCTGCACAACACAGGACTGTATCCGTATCATCTGCAAAAGGTACAAGGACTTGTTCCTGGGGACTTCGCACCACATTTGCAGTTTTTTATCAGTGGCTGACCCAGACTTCGGCACGCACATTCTCTTCACTGAGGAGGCTCCATTTACCAGAAATGGTTACTTCAACACATGCAATCAACACGCGTGGGATGAAGCGAATCTGCATTCTATCCATGTAACGTCCCACCAGCAGCAGTTCTCTGTGAACGTGTGAGCTGGAATTATTGGAAATCGTTTGATTGGGCCGTACATTTTGCAAGATCGGCTACGTGGACAAAACTACCCGACATTCTTACAGTTTGCTGTTCCTGAACTGCTTGACGATGTGCCATTGTTAGTGCGACAGCGGATGTGGTTTCAGGACGATGGTGCGCCTGCCCACTTCAGTCGGCAGGTCAGAGCTCACCTCGACAAGACATATCCTCAGCGATGGATTGGGAGAGGAGGCCCTAGTCAACTGATTTGACACCTCTGGACTTCTTTTTATGGGGCCACATAAAGCAATTGGTGTGTGCCACACCAGTCGACAATCCCGATGAACTTATAGCTAAAATTGTTACAGCGTATGGAGAAGTCAGTGATACTCCGGACATCTTCGCTAGAGTTCGCGAGAATCTCGTCCACAGACTAAACACCTGCATCGAGGCTCAGGGTCGGCATTTTGAACACCTACTGTAATGTCATTCCTACCTCGTACAAGTTGCATTATCTCTGTAAGGACGCATTTCCGATAGGAAAAATTTTGTTCCCCGCTACGAACTGTACATTCATTCTTGACCTACCTTTCTGAATCACCCTGTATATAAAAATAAATGTATCAAATGTATCATTGTTAACTCACCCATTCTCTAACAAAACTCGCTTCAGAGTGATCAAGAAGGAAGCTAATGGCAATTCCCCACACACCACCAAGCAACTCCTTCAAATGCTTACTTAATAGTAAGCATCCTTCTAAGTTTTTTGATAATCCTACACAAATTCCTAGCCCAGATGCACGGACCTGAAATTAAAAATAAGACAACAATTAAATAAGAGAACAAAACGACGTCCGCATGTAAAAGGAGCAGACACTTAAGATACCACAGAGCCTTTAATACAATTTACATTTTTGTACAAACGACTAACAAAGTACATATTGTTATTCAATAAAACCACCGCCCACTGCAATGACAGCCTCCACACACGGCCGGAACCGCTGGCAGGCAGCGATGAGGTGGGTCTCCTGGATTTCTGCCATTGCCTCCACAACAGCTGGCCCGAGAACTTCAACATTGTTGGGTGGATGCTTGTTGGACTCCCTCTCAACGACGCCCCAGATGTAATAGTCCAAAGGATCGAGATCAGTGGAGCTGGGGGACCACATGTTAGAAGGGATGTAGTCATGAAGATTCGTGTTCATCCATGCTTGGGTGCTGTGGGCCTTATGACTTGGAGCAGAGTCCTCTTGAAAAACACACGGCCTACCACGTGCTACAGCAGTAATCCAGGGCTTCACATCTCTCACCAACACATCAGTGTAAGCAGCAGCGTTGACCCCGAGACCTTGACGGAAGAGATGTGGAGGCATCACGTCGCCTTCACTGCTCACGATGCCCAGAACCATCAATGCGGCTGGAAATTTCATACGCATGACAGTAGCATAACTAAGCTGCTACATATCCATGCAAATCTGTCCAACACTCGGAGCTTTTTTAGCTCGCATCCTTCCTTCTCCTACTCTCCTCCCCCCTTCTGCTATCACCAGAAACGCAACACGTGGTATCAACGGGGTGATCAGCTGTTCATCCCAGTGTTGAGACGTTTTGCTCTGCATTTCCACGCAAAATTATAAAATTCATAATCAAACATCAACAATACCTAATTTCTGAACGAAGAAAATTGGTGAATAAAAGCCAAGATAACAAGTTTAAAAAGAATTCGTGAATGGAAAAGAAAAATTCATAAATCACTTACTGGATCGGGACACATTGACACGACCACCTCTCCTCGAAGATGTTAGGTGGCAACAGCAGACGTGTAGTAGCATCCGTTAACACAGCAATTGTCGCAGTCATGGGCAGAGCAAGTAACCTGTCGGACCTCCAAAAGGGGATGATCGTTGGCTATCGGGCCAAGGGAGGCAGCATTTCGGAAACGGCCACCTTTGCGAACTGCTCTAGGGCTGCCGTTGTGAAGGTGTACCGCGACTGGACGAACCAGACAGTTTCGAGCAACCGAAAAGGAACTGTGGGGCCCCACGGGTCATCGATCCTAGAGGCATGCATCGGTTACGACGCCTGGCCAAGACCGATCGGCGTGCCACTGTTGAGCAACTGACACAGCAAATGAACAGTGGGGCCACTAGGCATGTCAGCACCGAGACAGTTCAACGATCCCTCTTGAGGTTGGGGCTCCGGAGGGAGGCCTATGGCAACAGCACCCATGTCGACACCTGTGCATCGCCGAAAACGCATCCAATTCGCAATGGACTATCGCCATTGGACCTCGGCCGAGTAGCAAAGAGTTGCTTTCTCTGACGAGTCGCGGTTTCTGGTGAACAGAGTGGACGAACGATGGAGAGTTCGCCGGGAAGCATCTGAGAACAGGCATCCCGACACCGTCGTTGGCAGACGACAGGCTGGTGGGGGAGGTGTGCCTGTTTGGGGAATGCTTTCGTCGTATGGTCCGAGTCCACTGATACCGCTGGAGGGTACACTGAATGCTGTTCGCTGCCTGACGATCGTCGCAGACCAGGTACACCCCTTCGTGTTGACACCTTCCAACAGGACAATGCTCCCTGCCATACTGCCAAAATTGTCCACGACTGGTTCGAGGAGCATCAGGATGAATTCAAGCTACTCCTATGGCCACCAAACTCCCCGGACCTCAACCCCATTGAACATTTATGGGACCATCTCGATCGCCATGTCCGCAAGCTGGACCCTCCACCACGCACGGTGATGGAATTACGGGATGCACTGATCGCCGAATGGTCCCAGATACCTGCAACCACCTTCCTAGGACATATTGACTCTCTGCCACGTCGACTAGCTGCTGTGCTTGCCGCCAAAGGTGGATATTCCGGATACTAGCAGGTGGTCGTATTAATGTGTCCCGACCCTGTGCTTAATCCTGTTTGTATCTGAACAGATGCAGAGTGTCCCTAAAACATTAAAGACATGTTAAAAATAAAAGGAATTGGCTGTTACCTCCGGATCTCTGTGTGTGAGCAAAGGAATTAACCACATCAGACCAAGTTGACGAGTTGTATCACTGATTGGGTCTTCAACGCAGCTTCTAATCAAGTTCTTGTGAGAGGGAAGGGGGAGTAACAATTTTTAAAATGTGAGAACGAAATAGTGTCAGAATTTTTATCTACAACGCAAATTACAAAAACATTTACATATCCATAGGGCTTTTGCTTCATTTCCATGATTAGATGTTGCAAGATTATTGTCGAAGTCTTTGTAACTCCATTTCCCATGAAAGAATTGTCAATTCCGCCCGCTCCAGCATGAAAAGCAGAAATGACATCAACAAGCGTAACAAACAGACTCTTCAACAAAGCTTCTTGCTCCGTTTGCCCTTGAAATTCACTCCACCTACTTCTAAATAAGTATTCAGAACTGAGAACATTTTTCTTCTTCACCAAACTACATTTTCACTTATTACAGAAGTCGAGTCAAAAGTAGTGGCCGACTCAGGAGGGGAGGGGGGGGGGGGTTGAGTTTGATGAATCCTGGGCAAAAACCATTACACAGGCTCCTTCATCACTATTGGAAAAAGGGGACCAGTGCGCGAGCAGCAGCCGCCGAAATTTACAGGGTGGAAGGTCGGGGTGTGACCAATGAACGGACAGCACGACGGCAGTTCTCCCGCTTTTTGTCTGGAGACGTGGGCCTGGAAGATGTGCCAAGGAGCGGAAGACCCAAAGAAGTGGATGACGCAGCCCTACGCCAACGAGTGGAAGCCAACCCAGGCGGCACCACCCGTGGACTAGTGGCAGACGTCGGGACATCACAATCGAGTGTGGTTCGACATCTGCACACTATGGGAAAGGTCAACAGGGGCTACAGAGTTCTGCCCCACGAGCTGAAGCCCGCGCAAGCACAACAACGGGTGAAAATGTGTCGTCAACCGCTGAAAAGAATTGGAGGGCATCGAGGTTCTGCCACATCCAGCATACAGCCCCGACCTGGCACCTTCCGGTCCATGGTGCACTTCCTGTGTGGACGGCGCTAAAGGTGCCAACACACATACCAGACTTTGACTCGCACGGTTTTCATCCGACTTGAAGCGACACAAGAGTGCATGCGACTAGCAAAACACACATACCCAACTTCTGCACGCACGACTTTCAACCGACAAGCATTTTAAATCAAATTGCGTCTGTGATAGCGCTGCAGTCACACAGGAAACTGAATTCATTTCCGCCAAAATGGATTCGATTATGCGTCAAAAATACAATTTACTTGCACATGGGATTTTCCATGGAAGCCTCCATTTTCTTCTTTTGCATATAGAGCAGTCACTTCCCATGATGCTAATCGCAACCTGATTGGTTATCGTGAACGACAAGTTGCGTGAAAGTCGGACAGAGCTGAAGTCGGAATAACTAGTCGCACGACTCCTATGACTGACTGTTTGAGACCGGAAGTAGTCGTTCCAGAGTCGCATTTAGCCAATGTCAGTGAAGTTGAAGACGCCGTACGTGACTTGTTCCAAGGTGATCTAGAACAAGGTGGGGGTCAGTTTGCCGGAAGTAGTAAAAATTGCCTTACTGCGCAAGCGTATTTTGACGTCACTGGAATACATCGAAACCTATACCCGCTAAATCGAAACCTCAACAGAAACTAAAACATGGCGGCAATGAAAGCAGTCGTGCGATAGCCACACTCGACGACTCGTTCATTTCCTTTCTACTATATATTTTAATTAAATAATAATGCCATTATATGAAGGGACTTACGTAATTTATAATTATTGTAAAATGTACTTACGCATTATCTTTTTAATGTGAACACAGGGTTGATGTTAACTATCAGCACATCGCGTGATAACTGATCATGCGACCAAGGTAAGTGAAATTTACTGAGACTAAATAGAAAAAGGGTTATATATCAGTTCGTTAGAAGGGGAGTGGGTGTCATTTACCTTGGTCTCATGTTCACTCATCACGCAATGTGCAGATAGTTAAGCGAACACAGAGACAAGGACGATAACGTGTTTCTCATTATCATTAGGCCTAGTTATCATTCCTCGTTAAGATTTCGAAATTGATTCGTCGGAACCGTTGGCAGTTAAGAGACAGATGATAATTTCGATATTATTTCTTAATAACTTTATTTATGCAGGCATTAGGAAATACCTTTTAATTTATAAAATAGTAAGTTTACAAATAAACGTTTCTTCAGAAATCAACGTAAGAGTTTTGTTTTTTTACGTGAAAACGTTTTCTTTTGTGACCAGAATAATGGCTACCGCACACGCCGGAAGTAAAGCCATAAGTATTCCAGTGACGTCACAATACGCATGCGCGTTAAGCACTTTTGACAAACTGGACCTACCTGTTATTCTAGATTACCTTGACTTGTTCGCCCAGAAACCGGAGTGGTTGTTTCGCGAGGGCATCTGCCAACTGGCTGATTGTTGGATGAAGACCACTGAGCATGATGGACTCTACTTTGAAGATTAGCAATGAGTGATTCCTGGTGCCCATTTAAAAGTTTGCGCGGCAATCGGCCACTACTTTTGACTCAACCTCTGTACACTTATCACTTTAAAATTAACGGTTCGATATCGTCTAATTGTCTACATACCTTGCAGTGATATGCATCAAGCATTTTAAAGTGCTTTCAAGAACGGATAAATTATAAAAATGATGAGTGTCACTCAACATCAAATTCTGAAACAACGATTTTATCAAACTCCCCAAGACAACATTTGATTCCTCGTACACAGTGTTAATTTTAAACATTGTAGCAATAAATTTTATTAGCAGAACTCCAAGGGCTCTATAGAAGAGAAAAAGTTTACAGTGGTTTCTGAGTACGGCATTAAGAAGTAAATTAAAACACGAACAAGGGAACCATTTGAACCTGTATCTCACCGTTTTACAGTAAAATATTTCTCCCTTGACTACACCATTGACGCTTGCAAAATGAGAAACCGCGCTAGTTTCTTTCTTTCAAAATGAACCGCAAAAACGAAAAACTGAGCATACACACATACCCTCACCTCTTGCAAAATGAACCGCCATCTGATAAGAGAATTGCGAAACTACATTCCGAGTAGCACCTGCTATCTGCGTACATGAATGGTTGTTTAGGATGGAGTTAAGGGTGAAAACCCTCTGAAAAATATCTGCATTTGCTTATCTCTATTACAACCTACAACTTTTGTTTATCAACAAAGACAAATCTGTTTGTATTACTATCAGATCGTTGCATATCAAATGTCGGATGCAGAGGCCATCTTTAATGGACCTCTAGAAAGGACACCTCCACACGTGCTATTCGAAATAACCCCCATTGCGATCCAAACATTGCTGCCAATGATTTGGCAGCTTCTTGAGCCCTCTCCAATAAGCTTAGAATCCATGGTCACGGGACTTGATAAACTTCCGGAATGCGTTTTCGACGTCTGCTTGGGTTAGGAATGTTTTCCTCCGGAGAAAATTGTCCAGGCTCTGGAAAAGATGGTAGTCGGTAGGGGAGAGGTCCGGAGAGTACAGATGTTCCACCAAACTGTAACCTTAAGCTTCCTGGAGTGCCACAGGGGTAGGAACTGTCGCGGGGGTTCATCAATCCAGCCACTGTGCTGACCATTTCCTATTGTCATATAGGAGCCACTTCTCGTCGCAGGTGACAATGCGATAAAGAATCCCCGCTTTTTCGTGGCGCAAAAACAATTCCGTACACACCTCCAACCGATGCTCTTTTTGGTTTTCCGTAAGTTCACGTAGGAACCATTTGTCCTGCTCTTTTACCTTGCCTATAATCCTAAGGTGGCTACTGACAATGATCCCCTGCAAGGTCTCGAACAAGTTTTGACGGGTCCTCTTCCACAGATCGCTTCAGATCAGCATCATTCAACACGTTGGGCAATCTGCCGCGTGGCTCATTTGCCAGGTCCGTCACTCCCGCCCAGAATTTTCGGAACCAGTACGTTCGTTTATGGTGCCTACACCGAATACCTTATTGATGTTTCGAGAGGCATTGGAGGCAGTGTGATTCAACCTGAACTCATAATGCATTATCACACATAGTTCGTATGAAGTCATGACTATCTTTGCTTGGGTTCAAACGCTATTAAATATCATTGCAGACATGCAAATTTCAGGCAGCTGGTCGCTAATAGGTTTATCTCTGGTACTTGCTACTAAACGTGGAAACTGTGCTGAAGCGCGGAACCCACCTCAAATCCGACATTTGATATGCAACGACTTCATATCTGAAGTGTACAAATGAAAGCAGAGAACACTAGAAGAAGTGAAAGATGCCATCTGCCAAGAAACTGTGGCAATAGCACCAGATATGGCCGAGTAATGTAGAACTTCAGGAAGAGGCTTCAAAAAGGCATAGAAAATGAAGGTCAGCATTGTTCTTTCAAACTGTGAAATAAAATTTAGAATTGCTCTATCATTGCTTTGTTATTTGCATTTGAAATCTGGGAGCTATTTCTGCCACATTCTGTATTTTGTTCATTAAGTCAAGACCGTTCACCATGGTTGTTGGACTCCGCCAAGAATGCATACAGTCGCCCCTCTTGTTCATTATCTTTATGGACTGGATAGACAGGGGCAGCCGAGGCGATGAGTGTGTTTGTGTAGACAACTGCCTGTTGGAGAGATGGCTCTTTGCTGACGACCTTGTCCTCCTTGGGTCTTCTGGCACGAACCTTCAGCATGCACTAGACCGGTTTGCAGCCAAATGTGAAGAACCTGGGATGAAGATCAGTGTGGCTACGACTGAGGTTCTGGTCCTTTCAAGACATCCTGCTCAGTGCGCTCTCCATGTTAGGGGAGCCTCATTGAGACAGGTGGACAAATTCAAGTATCTCGGGATTGCATTCACGAGTGATGGACGGCAGGAGAAAGAATTGGATGCTCGGATCGGTGCAGCAAGCTATGTCAGACGTGAGCTGTGGCGATCCGTGGTAACAAAACGCGAGCTGGGTAACAAAGCCAAGCTCTCCATCTTCAAATTTATCTTGGTCCCCATGGTCATGAGGCTTGGGTAATGACTGAAAGAGTGCTATCGCAGGTACAAGCGGCCGAAATGAGATTTCTGAGAGGTGTAGCACGTGTTACCCTACTAGATAGAGTGCACAGCAGCAAAATAAGGGAGTCTTTAGGTGTTGACCCACTATTTCTCCACATCGAGAGATCTCCGTTGCGCTGGTATGGCCACTTGATACGGATGCTGCAAACTGGTCTTCCTAGGCAGTTGTTATTTTCCAAGCCGGTGGGTAAGAGACCAAGGGGTCGGCCTAGAACCAGGTGGCTAGATTACATGGAGAATCTGGGTTCGAGTCGCTTGGGTATTACCAGGGAGGACATGCACCTGATGGTGGAAGATTGTGGTCGCTGGAGATCTTTCATAGGGCTGCTGCCCCTGCAACCCTAACGGATAAGCGGGTTTTGAAAAGTAAGGTGCGTCTCAAAAGTTTAAAGAAACATGTTTTTGTTCAAAGCACTTAAAAGAAACTCCTGAAAATATTATTCACGAAAACATAATACAAATAAAAATATTCAACAAAATGTAATTTTGCGTGTCTCAAAAGTTTAAAGAACTACCCTCACATGCTGAATGGAGACATTCAATAAGTAAATTTGCAAGCGACAGGGTATTAACCTGTTGCACAGTTAGTCATATTTTTCAAAGGAAGCTTTTCTTCCAATCACATTTGACCTACGACAATGCCTCGCCAATCTCAATTCACAACCAATGAAGTGGCTGAAATCTGGCGATTGAAAGCCAACGAACTATCTGTTGCTGACATTGGCACAATTACTGGAAGATCCACAGCAGGGGTTATAATGTCTTGAAGAGGAGTTAATCGTTCCACCAAAAAACCACGATCTGGTCGTCCCAAAGTTACCTAACTCACGATGTACGACTGGCAGCCATACAAAATCTTTCTATTCGCCAAATACAAAACATGACAGGGTTAAACATATCGAAAGACGCTGTACACCAGCAAATACCATAAATTTTCGGGAGTAACGCCGCGGCGTTTCTGTTATTAAAAGTTAAAAATTCG
>JAHWFO010060378.1:0-14313 GCA_023313115.1 Rhysida immarginata
AGTTACTTGTTTAGCAGCCCAGTGGTACAATTGAATAGCTTGACAAAAATTGATGTCATTCGCGTAAAAACAGAGATCACCAAAATTTCTTTTCAAATTCTAAATCGTTAATAAATAGAGATTCAATGTGTTTTTTCAAAATTGTTGAAATCGATTGAGAACATGAAAAAATATTCATTTTTTATTTAAAATTTATTTTTTTTACACACAACTTTTTTTATTTTTATTTTTTTATGTTTGGTTCTGAAATATATACGTTTTACTTGTTATCTTTAAAATGTCAAAGATATTTGAAAAAATTAGCTTGAGATATGACTTTTTAAAGCTAAAGTACCAAAAAATGTATTTGTTTATAACTTTTTAACAAATGGAAATTTTTCAAAAATATTTTGGGAATTTTAATACTCCATTAGGTACTACCAAATTATAATAAAAGTTTTAAATTTCACATGTTTGTTTTTGAGGGATCCACTTCAGGAATTCTTACCCCTATGCGTTCACTTGTGTAACTTCTCGTCACACCCCTTGGCGCGACACATACACCCTCTAGCGGCATATGCACGTATACAACATGTTCACCATATACAGGGTGACCCAAACTTATCCAGCATAATTGTTTAGGAACATTGTATGGTTCAAGTGGAACAAAAAATGTCCTATAAACATTACATCTAGTTTCGATCGTTTGTGAGAAATCGACGTTTGTCTACTCACACCGGCCAATGAATTAGAAACCTTCGTTCAATATGGTATTGACCCTCCTTTGGCTGTAATTACAGAACATACGCGGTTTGGCATGGACTCTACAAGGTGTTGCAATGCAGGCAAAGTAATCGCAGACCGTGCATTCGTCAGAGGTCCTGCAGAGTAGACGGAAGCGGATGCCTTCGACGAATGTCTCTTTCCAACATTTCCCATATTCTCGATCGGATTCAAATCCGGACTTTGCGCTGGCCATGGTAGATGTTGCAACTCGGTGTCATGTTCAGAAAACCACTCCTGAATAATTCTTGCTCGATGGACAGTAGCATTGTCGTCCATGAAGAACCCGTCACCATTTGGGTACAAATGCACCATTGCAGGATGGACTTGATCTGCAACAATGTTCAGGTAGTCTTTGGCTTTCACCAGACTGTCAAGGAATATCAGGGGACCCTTGCCATACAAACAAAACATGGCCTATACCATGACACTTCCTCCTGCAGCTGCAGTGTTCACAACACATGAGGGGTCCATCGCTTCATGGGACTGTCGCCAAATTCTCTGCCGGCCATCGGTGCAAAACAATGTGTACCGTGACTCGCCCGACCATATCACCTTTTTCCAGTCGTCTACTGTCCAGTCACACCGTTCTTTACACCACTGCAGGCGAACTCTCCGGTTTGTTGCTGACACCAGGGGCTTCCTCACTGGCATGCGACTTCCCATCCCTATTCGCTTCGACTCTCGGCGCTTTGTTCTGGAGGAGATGGGTTGCGATGATCCTAAAGTCTGCCGTCAGTTGCTCCACAGGAGACCTTCGGTTTTGCCTCACAATCCGTCTCAGGCGACGTCGCTCCCTGTCTGTGTTGATTGTTTTTGATCCACAATTTTGCAGTTTCGACAACTCTTGTGGATTCCATTTCCACGTATTGAACACCTTGGAGACCTGATATTTTGAGATACCGGTCAGTTGTACTGTCCTGGAAATCGTAGCTCCAGCTAGACGGGCTCCCACAATAACTCCTTTTTGGAACTCGTACAGGTCTGCTGTTTTCCCTAGTTTGCTCAACTTGAGCAGCTGCAGCTTGTTCCTATCCTGTACCTGCAGCTTTTAATGAGCATGTACCTCACATGATTGCATTCATTTGCATATCACAATCGTTTCTGACCTGTGACCCCGCTTTACATATCAGTACAGTAATTCATCACGGGTTTCTAATTCATTGGCCAATGTGTGTATTTTCTTCTATTTAGAGTCCTTTCCTAGAAAAAACGTAGATTTACCCGTTTATTCTTAAATGTAAGTCTTACTGTTTTGCATATGCCAAACAGGAAGCTGAATCGTCGTACTTGTAACATGTGTAAAAGGTATTTTATTGACTTGGCGGTTGATTTGAGCAGTTGCTCATATTGTGCAACAACGTCGAAGTTCATTATGCCGTTTGTTTTCACCAATGAAGAATATGCGGACATTCATTTTTACTATGGGCTTGCTGCTGGTAACGCTGCAGAAGCGGATGCATTTCCTCATAGCCGCCATCCACATCGGTAGGTGTTTTCGAGGGTACACCAAGTTCTAAGGGAGGCAGGATCGTTCAGACGTGGAAGGGATCAACAGGCCCATCATGTCCTACGTAGAGGACATATTGTTATCAACCATTTTGACAACGATCCCTCCACAAGTGTGAGAAACTTCTGCCGAAATAGCTATCCCCAGAGAGACAATTCAAAGGACACTGAGACGCGAGGGTAGGCATGCTTTTCACGTACGCCGTGTACAAGAATTGGGGGGCTGAAGATGCAGGGAAACGTGTTGAATTCTGTGAGTGGTTTCTAGTTCAATGTGATGTTCTGTCAGTATGCAGAATGAAAGGGATCTGCATTCTCAAGTGTTTTATATATTTGCTTTAACAACTCTACAAGAAAATAGACAAACGTCGATATCTCACACGATCGAACTAGATGTAATGTTTATAGGACATTTTTGTTCCATTTGAACCATACAATGTTCCTAAACAATTATGCTGGATAAGTTTGGGTCACCCTGTGTTTACATAATAAAGTAAATAAGCCAGAAAAATTCGCTAAGATCCTGAACACCCATTATCTGCATAAGCCCGCAGCCTGAAACTTATTGAATACGTCTTATAATCTAGTTCAAAATTTAAAAGTATAACTTATGTCCAGGCTAATTTTATACTTTTGACTTGCTTTATAATTTCCTACCACTGTGACTGTAACGGTTTATCTCTTCACTGATAAAAAATTCAGATATATTTCAGCATAGGAGCAATTCCTTCAACCTCCAACAATTCAATTTTAACGGAAACTGAATAATGACGGGTCTTCGTTCGGGTCTCTGAGGTCACAATTTGCAAAGCAGTTTCTTATTGTCTACTCTTGACGTCGTTCCATAATTATTGTAATTAAATATAATCAAACATTTCCGATTTGCTAAGGTTATTTTTTACATAAATTGAAAGATTGTTATAAGTTATATTTACACTGAGTAGCCAGTTTATTAGGAACCCCCCCCCCCCAATACTGTGTCGCGCCACCCCTACCAGCTATTCGAATTCGCCGTTGCTTGGATTCAATAAGCCGCTGGAAGCTATATCCCGTGATGTTTATCCATGCGGATGCAACACCGGCTCCTAGTTGATGCTTATTGGATGGTGGTGAATCCATGGTTCGAATAACCCGTTCCAGCTCATCCTAAAGATGTTCGATTGGGTTCAAATCCGGGGACTATGGTGGCCAGAGGAGTAAGTTGAATTCATTATCGTGCTCCTGAAACCATTCCATGACATGGATCATTGTCCTGCTGGAAGTATCCTTCCGATGGGGGAAACAGTAGCCATGAGGGGATGAACGTGATCGGCAAAATGTTCAGGTAGCCCTGACCATTAAGGCGTTGTTTTACAGGTATCAGCGGACCAAGAGTATGCCAGGAAAACATTCCCCAGACCATTACAGAGCCTCCACCTGCCTGAACAGTGGAAACCAGACAGGAGGGGTCCATCGCTTCGTGCTCTTGTCTCCAAATTCTGCGTCGGTCATCTGCATGGTGCGATAGGAAACGGGATTCATCCGACCAGCAGACCTTTTTCTAGTCGTTGACGGTCCAGTGTTGGCGATCACGGGCAAATTGGGTGGAGATCAAACGTACCCGGACTGGTCGTCGGCTGTTGTAGTCCGTTCTTGCCAATGTACGGCGTGTAGTGCGTTCAGAGATGTTATTCTGCGGTCCGGTGTTGTACTCCACGGTTAGTTGACGAGTCGTGACGTTTCTATTTGCACGAACAAGCACTCCCATCCTACGCTCACCCCAAGAATCGACTAATCGTTTGTGACCACAGGCTTGTCTCTGACTGGTTGTTTTTTGGTTGTTTAACCAGTCCTGGTAAACCCTTGAAATGGTTGCTCAGGAAAAGCCTAGAAGACGTGCGGTTTCGGAAATTTTCAGTCCGCAGGTGTGTTCTCGCTTTATATTGGTACCGACTGTCTCGTGACCAACTGATACGTAGTAGTTGCTATGCCAATGGATTTCCATAGTTATGGGTGTTCCTAATAAAGTGGCCACTCGGTGTGTTTCCTTTAATTCGCGTGTAGACAGAGGTAATGGTTGATTTCTGCTCCTAGAAATAAGAAATGGTAATTTGATAGCTAATGTGCAGTTAAAAACGTTAATGAAGGATAATTGATAAACTATAGATACCATGATTATATATATATTAATGTGTACATGGTGCAATAATTATTTAATCTTTGTGTGAGTTAAATGTCATCCCAAAAATTGCAAAATTTATAAAAGTAATTAAATGTAGATAAATAAACTTTTTCTTTTAAATGATCATTTATCACTGCGGATCATAAATAATAATTCTTATATGCATTTATATAAAAAAAATTATGCTAGCAAAGTGGAAAATCGGAAATATATTTAGTAAATTAATTACACATTCCTATACAAGTTAAAAAAATTACGATAAAGATAAAATCTACAATATGAGCATTTATAAAATGTAGGCAATTATAACAAACTTTATGAATTTTTTTTCCTCGGCAAATTTTGAGGAGTGCGTCGAATGGCTTTGTATGGGTCTTTAATTTGGTGAAAGCTACTCGTAGAGTGGTTTTTTTTTTAAACAAAATCGGTGAGACAGAGTACGGGGAGCCTCCTTGTTAGAGACATTCCTTTGTACTTATCATGGCTTTAAGAATCCGAAGTCAGAATTTCAAAAATTCAAAAAATTTTATACAAAAGTTATCAGTTAGTTATTAGTTCAAGGTATAAGAATAAATTTTTAAACAGTATTTTTTATTTAAAAAAACTAACTGATATGCTCGGCGTTGCTCGGGCTCTTTGATGAAATTTTGTCAATTGTATTTCTAGAATACAATGGTCAGAAAGCTCCATTGTTAAACAGTGGTTAATGACAAAAAAGCTCCCTGGCGGCGAACGGTTGCATTGAGAGCACATTGTAGGAAATTTGCTGTGATTTACCGCCGTGTACAATGATCTAGACCGTGATTTTTATATAATGTTTTTGAAGAATTCGGCGCACGGCCGTAAATCACAGCAAATTTTCTATAATGTGCTCTCATTGCTAAAGCTCTATATATACAGAGCTTTACTCATTGCTACCGTGCGCCACCACCTAGCTTTCTTGTCATTAACCACTTTTTAGCAATGGAGCTTTCGGACTATTGTATTCTATAGTTTATCCAGCCTTAGTTTGCGCCAAATGTGATGGACAATTGTTATGTATTGTTTGTAACAATGTGCAACAATTGAAACGGCCATCACATTTCACGCAAACTAAAGCTAGATGGGGTATAGACTGTGATTTCTACCAGACCAACGAGATAACAAGGCTTGGAAGCGAAAAAGTCACCTGACCAACTGGGTGCTAGCAACAATCCAACCTTCGTACATACGGTAACAATCCAACCTTCCTGCAAGCTTATCGCACAGATTAATAATAAACACAGATATGCCAAGCCATTGTTAAAAATGTTGCGCCTAAACCTAGCGGTACATGCGGTAAACTCAAATGCAAGCAAATGCCTATTCATTTGGTTTATCTGTGGTTTACCGTATACACCGCTAGGTTTTGGCGCAACACTTTTTAACAATGGCTTGGCACATCTGTGTTTGTCCTTAATCTGTGGCTTATCGGCCGAATCCTTAATATTATCGTTAAACGTGTTGACTGTATCTTCTATGGTAATTGTGGTTCCCATGGTCTTAATGTAAGTTTTTGGTCGATTTTTATTCTATTTGCTTCAAGTATTTACAGTGCATTCTTTTGGCTTGCTTTTCTAGCTACCCATTCGATTTTCGATTGTTTTTTTTCTGTATTCAGCTTTCCAGCTTTTGTTTTATTGATTATTTTGAAATATGATGATATTAAAATACGAAAGGGTTTACAGTAATATATCCCGTCCCATTTTGAAAGTTCGTGCTCATTTACATTTATATTCCATTGCTTCCTTTGTGAGCAGATTGTTTTTTTTTTTAATATTCTGATTCGGTATGGTTTTTTTTTTAAACTTTACGGTACATATATTCATGGCAGAAATTAAGACTCCGAGGAAACAAGCTGAATCTTGTTTAGCTAAAATAAAGATATAATAAATTCTGCAATCAATTTTCCAGAGAGACTGCAGCCCCTCTCCCGAAACTGGCCGCGACGATATTACGCACTACTATAATACTGTTTAGGAGTTGCACTAAGATAATACTGTTACCTTTTTCGAAGCGAAATATTTGTTCCACCCCATCCCCCCCCAAAAAAAAAATCGTGGTTACGAGTGTGTTTCACTCGATCAAGAGTTCTACACATGTTAACACTTACCTGTGAATATAAGGCTATAAAGTCAGAAAGATGTCTACACGGAGTTCCTTTCCGAGCCTTTATTGAAGCTTACGTTAATGCATGTTTTAGGAATATTATACAGGGTGTAATAGAAAGGATCATCACACTTCAAAAATCTATTTAAAAAAAATGAAGATACAGAGATGGGCGACATATTGAAATGTTTTGTAATAATCTTAGGTTTTGTTTATAAGTGTTCGATTTGTCCTCCTGCTGTTGCACGGTACATCTAGCCGATAATCAAATTCATCCCACACATATTGAAGCATCTCTGGAGTCACTTGACGGATGGCTGCTGTTATTCGAGTTTTTAGCTCCTCTAGATTTGCTGGAACGGGGACACAAAAACACGGTATTTTACATATCCCCACAAGAAGAACTCACAAACAGTGAGGTCTAGGGATCGAGGTGGCCACAAGAAGGCTTTGTGTTATGCGTTCACCATCTTGACAGTAACTGACGCGACCTCCCTACGTCTTCCAGAAACCTCTACCGGCATTGAACAAAAACTTGATTTTCTCCTCTTTCAAATGGTGCGCGGTTCATTGACCCGCGACCAACGGTTGACGAGCTATTTACGATTGAAATGTGATGAACCTTTGTTAGACCCTGTACATATTCTGCACACTGTTTAAAGATGAGTGCTTTGCAAATTGCTTTGTGCTGCCATGCAAATTGTTTCGTACAATGGCGAGATGTGCTGTTTAGAGAAAAAAAATCTGAGTGATTACATCTATTTATGATGCAAAGTGATTATGTAAATAAAACTTCCGTCTCCTTCTGAACAAGAATAGGCGGGCCTTTCAATTGTTGAAAGTGGACGATCTTTTCTTTGTGTTATAAGCAGCTTTCGCGTTTTCCTTTGAGATTCCTCGAGGTCTGTTTTTGTTCACTGCATGATGAGATGGTGCTAAGTTTAGATAAACTTTTGGTTTAGATAAACCTTTGGTTAGATAAAGTTTTTTGAATTTAAATGCAATTCTGGTGTTGTTTCCAACCCGTGAAGATATTGAGTGTGATCTTTGTGTTCGTACTCCATAAGCTTGTTTTGTTTAAATATACACTGGCTGACAAAAAAAGTGAAGTACCTAGAAGGAGTGGTCCAATATTATCCTATTTCAGTACACAAGCATACCTTATATGTGTGAGTAAACGATTAGTTTTACAAGGATCTGTAATGTCTAGAATGCTCACCAGAGTGCATTCGTGATGTCACCGCCATGTTACTGATAAGTTGTTGCCAGTCAACTGCTGTGAGTTCGACAGTTACGCAAGACGCGTTAGACATCCTATCTACCAACTGACAGCATTTGACAGGGGCCGCATTGTGGGACTGCATGAGGCTGGTTGGTCGTTTCGTGCAATTGAAGCATGTGGGCCATTCAGATGTCACAGTGGCCCTATGTTGGAATCAATAGGTACATGAGGGCACCCATGCACGTCGTATAAGTTCAGGTCGACCAATAAACACCACCCCAAGGGAGGACCGTCGTATGGTGCTCCAAGCATTAAGGAATCCCATGGCCTCGGCACCTGCCATCTCTACATCACCCCGTGAGTTCCCTCACAGTATCTCGACGACTCGCATCCGCCGGATTGCGGTCCTACCGCCCCATGCGTCAGTTGCTATTAACGCCACAACACCAACGCCTGAGTTTAGAGTGGTGCCTTGCCCGGAAGGCATGGACAGAGGATGAATGGGGTCGCATCATGTTTAGTGATGAGTCCCGCTTATCCATGACCTCCGATGACCATCGTGTTCGCATAATGGCGGCGTCGAGGGCAGAGGGCACAACCGTCTCATATTGTGGATAGACACACAGGCGTAACCACTGGCATCATGCTGTGGGGAGCCATTGGATATGCGTTCAGGTCACCTCTAATAGTGCTTCGGCAGACTTTGACGGCACAGCGATACGTCACAGACATTCTGCATCCGCACGTCCTACCCCTTATGGCACAGCACCGTGGGACATTGTATCGACAAGATAACGTACGCCCACACACAACAAGAGTGTCTATGGACTGTCTACAGCATGTTGAGGTCCTCCCGTGGCCAGCAAAATCCCCGGACTTCTCCATCATTGAATACGTGTGGGATGACATTGGAAGGCGACTCTGTCCCAGTACCAACCTACGGGATCTGGAGGGACAGCTGCAACAACTGTGGACTGACTTGCCTCAGGAGAGGATCCAAAGGCTGTTTGACACCGCATAAGGGCATGCCTTGGGGCCGGAGGGGGTGCCGCACCCTACTGACTTGTTGCCAACATTCCACCTGTACTGCCAACGGCGTTGTCCGTTTCATCCCATATTGTAATCAGTACAAAAAAGTCACATGTTCTTTCATCATAGGTCGTTCCATTCACTTTCAACCACTCCTTCTGGGTGCTTCACTTTTTTTGTCAGCCAGTATATTTGTAAACTTCATGTTTTCCATAACATCAACGTAAATTCTGCTCATCCATGGTAAAGTCCTTATGCCCTTTAGGGTTCTCAAATCTATTTTCAATGTGAATGATTTTACATTTGTCCAAATTATTAAGACTGCAGTATCTCTTCTTATCCGTTCAATGGCTGATAACGGCTCCCAATTACCATTTATAGGGCTTGTCAGATGCTCGAAGCTTGTTCCACTCCCGCTAACTCAATATAGTCCTATCCCCCTATAATAATAAAAAA
Organism: Rhysida immarginata; assembly: GCA_023313115.1. Taxonomy (NCBI): domain Eukaryota; kingdom Metazoa; phylum Arthropoda; class Chilopoda; order Scolopendromorpha; family Scolopendridae; genus Rhysida; species Rhysida immarginata. The sequence goes on from JAHWFO010060378.1 coordinate 9,267, forward strand.
ATAAAATAATAATTAAAAAAAAACTTTGAACCATAAGCATTTGATCGAACTGAGGCTTTTTGTTACAGCAAAGCAAACCTCGCTGTAACAAAGGAAGAGTTTTTCGGCAACAGAGGGCGCTAGTGGAAAACGAGGATAGACGGAAGGCGGGTAATTCGACTCGTAAAAACGGAGGAGCCGAAGGTAGAGGAAAGGACAACACGGGAGTCAAAGAGGAAAGGTGGAGAGCGACGTTTGGAGAGGGAGCAGAAAGATATGCTGCACGTCGCGTTGAAACCAAATGGTTTGTTGCAAGAAGGGCGACTTCTATGCGAAACTCGGCTGGAATAGCGAGTAATGGAGGAGCGACGGGAAACAACGCCGTAGCGTCGGAAGACAGCGGACGGGAGCGAGTGAAGGAAAAACCTCGGCCACGCCGTAAACGCTACAGGGAAATTCCATTGAATTGGAGGCAAGCTATTCCGCCACAGCCTGCACCGTCAGCCCCATTAAATTTCTTGACCCGTTTGGAAGTGGAGTATTGGCGTCAGATATTCGTAGACGAGGAGGCTTCTCGAGTTTTCGTTATGCAACGACAGCATTGGACCGGAGCATTTCCACGAGGGCTATCGGCATTCACAAGGGATAACGTGGGATATCTGCGGGTACGCCATTGAAATCTCGTTTCTTAAACTGTGAGTACTGAATATGTTTTCTATGAATAAATTTCGTGTCAAGCTACGTGAGTTTAAAGTAGCCGAGGCTTACTTCCAGTGTAAAAACTACGTTAGTCACATTAACCCTAACCATCAAAATAAACATGTCGTAAACCCATTCTTTGCAAAATGACATAAGTCAAATGGTGGATCAGACGTTTCAATAAACCACAAGAAATACAAGACAGCATCTTAGAGAAACACATGTCGTTTTTCAATGAAATATTCAAGTAGCCAACTGAAATAGAAGAAAATCTAGCGGAAAGAGATGGCGAATATGATTATGCGCGTTAATGTTACATTGTAAAAGATTTTCTGTCATATCTACTGTCATCATTGCTTTTTTTTTCAATAAAAAATATAGCGAGATATTTGATTTTTAAACAATTTATTGTATAATAAACAACTATTTTTCCTGCAAAAACAATTTAAAGGGTAAATGATACCAAAAATATCGCTGTCGAGATAATAAATAATCAGAAAGAATTTAACATAAAAATAAGAAAGCAACAAGATTTTATGGAAAAAATTTACAAATTTTTTAAGAAAGAAGCAACAAATAAGCGAAATGGGGCCCCCTCCATTTAAAAACGTGACGTCATCTTTAACAATCAGGCTAACGAGAAAACCTTTAACAATCGGTATTTTTTCCTTTGTTGGAAACAATGAAGGTTACATTGTTGCTAGACCTTTCTTGGTCAGGTCAGAGATCCTTAATAATAACGACGTAGCCCACGAGATAGACAGGACCTGGCGCGGAAAAGTCACCTGATCATCTTAGTCCGTATAACAATGCAACCTTCATTGTTTCCAACAAATGAAAAATTGCTGATTGTTAAAATCCAAGATGGAAACAAGGAAGGTTACATTGTTATTCGGACTAAGATGATCAGGTGACTTTTCCGCGCCAGGGCATGGCCTCCTAGAAACTACCAGGCCTGAACATGACGTCAATAATGTATTGTTGAAGCACTAGGATTGAGACGTTGAACTAATTTCGGTAATAGCACCACCAGTTCGACGTAATAATGTTTTATCTTTTCCATATTCAGGCCTGGTAGTTTCTAGAAGGCCGTGGCCAGGGCCTGTCTATCTCGTGGGCTACGTAATAATGAGATATGACGTTAACACATTTTCCATTGTTGCCTTTGTAATTCCGTGATAGCAGTGGCCTCTGATGTAATGGGATAAAGCAAAAGTATCGTTCAGATATCGTTTCCTGCGAGCATCGCGAGAAACTGACGTCATTGCGTAACATGCACGAGGCTAACGAGAAAGTCTTTCTCGTTAGCCTCGGTAACATGCATAAATGACGTCACTTCTTTTCTCAACGAGGCCAACGAGAGACAGCAAATGGCGTCGTACGTCAACCATATTTGACATTTGTGAACTAGACAGCTGCAGAATACAAACAGACAAGCAATGGAACGCTATACTCCGCAAGAGCGTGGAATAATTGTGTCGATTTTTTTGTTACTGGCGAACGCTACAGGGCCATGATAAACGACTTCTTACTGCCGGAATTGGAGGAGCGGGGCTTGGTGAACATGTGGTTTCAACAAGACGGTGCAATCGCACACACAGCACGAGCCACAATGGATATTGTGAAGGATGCGTTTCCTGGTCGCGTAATCTCCGGTTTTGGCGATTTGGCATGCCAGCAAGATCGCCCGATTTAACCGCCCCAGACTTCTTTCTTTGGGGCTACTTGAAGTCGCGGGTTTATGCCAACAAGCCTCAGACAATCGCAGCCCTTAAAGAGAATATTCGACAGGAATGCGAACAGTTATCACCGGAAATCTTGCGGAAAGTCATGGAAAATGCGATAAAACGGGTACAAATGTGTATCAACACTGGCGGCAGCCACTTGACGGATGTCATCTTTTCCACTTAATAGAAAAAATTGTAAAGGTCCCAATAAAGATTTCCATCACTCAAAATCATTTTTTTTTTATTTAGTAAAAAAGTTATACGAAAACAAAATAGGATGATTAATTTTGCGCCACCTTGTATAACTAAAATATGAAAATCTCTGAAATAATTTAACTTCATTTTTACATTTGGAATATTTTAAATTGAAAATTAAAAAGAAACCAACAAATTTTTAAAATGAACAACAGATATCCACTATACTAAATGTAGAATTTTTTTTTTAAGAATTTAGTGATTTATTGCTGATAGACTTTGAACAATACAAAACATGTTGTTTAAACTATCTCGCGGCACATCGTTGATTTTTGGCCATTTTTAAATTCAGCTTGCATTTATAAGCCTATCCAGGAATAAATGACATTTGCTCTTGGTCTAACACTTCCGTTATTAAACCGAAACTAAAAGTCAGATTTGTAAAATGAAAACAGGGTACGTTGTATTGGGTAGCGATTGCTCTTCTGTGACGCAAATTTGACGTCAGAGACTGTAATAGCTTGTAAACGTTGTTTAACTCTGATGTCAAATTTGCGTCACAGACGAACAATCGCTACCCAATACAACCAACACCACCTCTACACAGTTGTGAGTAGAGGTGGTGTTGATACAACGTACCCACAGTTTATGACACAAAATTGGCCGTGACGTCGCAATGACGTCATAAATGAGGCTGCCATCTGGTGTAGCAGGATAAAATACATATGCGCAAACAAATCTGCGCATACATCAAAAAACAATGGTTGTCATATCTCGTTAGTATTAACCACGGTCTATAGATATTCATGGTCATCGAGCTTCATTGTTAAAATGAAACTAAAGTTTCTAGCTCCCAATAGGGCGGGAATTCTATTGAAAAGTGGCGCTGCATGTACAATCGGCCCAAAAACGCATGCAGCGCCGCCCTATCGACCGACAGAAACGTTACTTTCATTTTCAGTTTCAATGAAAAACCTCTATCGAGGTCACGGTCGGCCCTGATGCGATCTATGCGGCACCTGGCGCGATCTGTTTTCCTTAGCTTCTTGAAACAATGGAAAATGGCCGAAGCTCGATGACCATGAATATCTATAGACCGTGGTATTAACATAGTCTTTTAATCCCCTGGTCTGTGCCAACGCCACCTAAAAAACAAAGCCTTCTCACTGCCTGTGGACTGCGTCATCAAACCAGGGCTGACAATCCAACTTTCATTGTTTACAACAAACGAAAAAACGCTGATTCCAATAGGTGCTTTTTCGTTTGTTGTAAACAATGAAAGTTGGATTGTCAGCCCTGGTGTGATGACGCAGTGACCAGGCTTTGTTTTTTAGGTGGCGTTGTCTGTGCACAGGCATTGAATTCCATTGTTTTAGTCCAACAATTGGATTGCTGTATTTACTGAAGAGTCGTTTTTTGCCCCCTCTCTTGAATGAATTTGGCTACAGCTCAAACATAACAATGTATTTTAACGATTTGGCAACAAAACGTAACATTACATGACAGTTTTGTTACGTTGTGCGAACAGAACTTCTCTGGTCTGATCAAGTTCTTGTATACGCTGAGGAAGGCAGCTTTGCTGCCGAAATGCGCATACGTTGCAATAAACCTCTGATGTGGAATAGTGGTTTCCTGTTGTTCTTGCATTGTTATGTTTGAGCTGTAGCCAAATTCATTCAAGAGAGGGGGCAAAAAACCGCTCTTCAGTAAATACAGCAATCCAATTGTTGGACTAAAACAATGGAATTCAATGCCTGTGCACAGACCAGGGAATTAAAAGACTATGGTATTAAGGATCTCTGGCTCAGGTGACTTTTCAGTGCCGGAGACTGTATTTCCAATACCACCTAGAGAGAAAGCCTGCTCATGGAAAAATCATACATTGTTACATCACCTACGGTAGGGACAATTTCGGGCTTGTTATTGGTAGTAATATGATTAATAATACCCTACCGTAGGTGATCTAACAATGTATGACGTTTTCGCGCTTAGGGTTTGAGTAGAGGTGGTGTTGGTATTTCCAACACCTTCTAGACACAAGGCCTCTTCACGGAGGACTCTAACGTCAAACAGTAGGCATCAAGGCCAACAATAAATACAGGCCAAGGCAGTAGAAAACAACGTAAAAGGTGAATCTCGACTGCCCCGGCCTGTATTTTTAGTTGGCCTTGCTGCCTACCGAGGCCGACGAGATAACAAGGCCTGGAAGCGAAAAAGTCACCTGATCTTCGGGGTGCTAGCAACAATCCAACCATCATTGTCTCCATCTTGGATATTAACAATCGGTGTTTTTCCTTTTGTTGGAAACAATGAAGGTTGGATTTGTTGTTAGCACCCCGATGGTCAGGTGACTTTTTCGCTTCCAGGCCTTGTAATCTCGTCGGCCTCGCTGCCTACTGTATGACGTCAGAGTCTTCCGTGTCGAGGCCTTGTGTCTAGAAGGTGTT
>JAHWFO010060381.1:0-12705 GCA_023313115.1 Rhysida immarginata
TACTGTTGACCTAGAACTGCGCGTAAATGGGTTACAGCAGGCCCTGGTACAATCGTATCATAATAACTGTCCCTTGTTGAGGAAGAAATGTAAATCCCACAATGTTTGGTGGAATCATGATCTCTCTCAACAGAGAAAAAGAATAAGGAAGCTTTTTAAGAAAGTTAAGAACACCAACGAGTGGCAAGTGTACAAAAATGCCCTCGCTGATTATAACAAAGCAGTTCGATCTGCTAAACGTACATCTTGGAGGAAGTTCTGTGAATCAGTCCAAAAGACTGTGGAAGGAGCTAGACTCTACAAACTCTTGAGAAATGTCAAACCTAATATGGTTGGTACTCTCAAGAAATCAAATGATGAATTCACCAGGAACAGTAAAGAAGTCCTTGAGACTCTGATTATGACTCACTTCCCAGGCGCTGAGCTCATCGATCCGCCGGACTTGGAGTGTCTTGACTCCTTGGTTAGGACATCGCGGATTGGATGGGCTGCAGCTGGTGAGGTGATCACCCGTAGTAGGGTCATATGGGCTATTAAATCCTTTGACCCCTACAAATCACCTGGACCGGATGGGATCACTCCGGTACTTCTTCAGCAGGTATCGGACGTGATCTCACTGATCCTGTGTTCAATCTTCAGAGCTAGTTTAGCTCTAGGGTACATTCCAAATCTCTGGAGGCAGGTCAAAGTGATTTTCATATCAAAACCAGGTAAGAGTCGCTACGACCTAGCCAAGAGCTATCGACCCATCAGTTTGTCTTCTTTCATACTTAAATGCCTTGAGAAGATCATCGATAGGCGAATTCGTGAAGTTTTTGGGACTTCTGGTCCCTTTCACGCTAACCAATTTGCCTATCAGGCTGGCAAATCTACGGAGGTAGCCTTACACCATTTAGTGGTAAGGATCGAGAAAACTCTGGAGTATAAAGAGTTTGCCCTAGCTGTATTTCTCGATATTGAGGGAGCGTTTGATAACACTTCCTACGACTCTATTGCTAAAGCTTTAATTGCCAAAGCAATTTCTCCACTAATCTGTAATTGGATTCAGGTCCTCTTAGCGGATAGAGTTATTATATCTGATTTGTTGGGGGAGGGAATTGTTGCTCGTCCCTCCAGGGGCTGTCCGCAGGGTGGCATTCTTTCCCCCCCTGCTCTGGAACCTGGTTGTGGACGACCTCATTTCCTTCCTTAACAATCAAGGTATTTACGCCCAGGGTTACGCAGATGATATTCTCATCTACGTTTCTGGGATCGACAAACGCACCATTTTAGATCTTGTACAAATGGCTTTGTACAAAGTTCAATCATGGTGTTCAGAGCGGAATTTAAGAGTTAATCCCTCAAAGACCACTCTAGTTCCTTTTACAGGTCGTAGAGAAACCATTTCCAATGATCTTATACCAACTCTGTTCGGCGAGAAAATCATTGTCAGGAATGAAGTCAAATACCTAGGGGTTATCCTCGATAGTAAGTTGACTTGGAACCAACATCTGGATTATAAAATTAATCAGGTTAAAGTTGGACTTTACCGTTGTCGTCGAGCCCTTGGTAAATCATGGGGTCTTACTCCCAAGATGATTTACTGGCTATACGTCACGGCAATCAGACCTATTCTGACATATTGCGCACTAATTTGGTGGCGTAAGTCTGAGCAACTGACCGTTAGAACCAAACTGGCCTCTCTTCAAAGATTGGCGTGTTTGAGTGTAACGGGTGCTGTCTCTACTACGCCAACCAAGGCTTTAGAAATTATTTTATCTCTGACTCCACTTGATATTTTTATCAAAGGTGTAGCCAGGAAAAGTTCATACAGACTGAGTAATCAAGGACTATGGGTGGACTTCCCTGGGGCGAAGTCTCACACTTTCATTAGACAGATTTTTACCAGTCACATTCTTCAGATGCCTTCCGATATTGCAATTACTCAGGCCCTTCCTGAGCCCTCGAGCGAGGTCATTTTTGACCCCATGGTAGAGCCAGATGGGTCTTTGCAATTTCCCAAGGGTGCCATCATTTGGTATACTGATGGCTCTCGTCATCACGGCTTTTCGGGCCTGGGCGTTTATTGTGGCAGTCCCAAAACCCTTCGTTTTCGTCGACTGGGTTCTTGGGTTACTGTCTTCCAGGCTGAATTACTGGCCATTATTTACTGTCTGCAGATGTGCATGAACAAACTCTATGTACATCGCCGTATTTTTATACTTAGTGACAGCCAAGCGGCCCTTAAAACTATTAAGTCCTATAGGGTTAATTCCAAACTTATATTGGAATGTCGACAGCTCCTACAGGACCTTTCTTTACACAACAGTGTCACCTTGAAATGGGTTCCTGGACACAAAGGTGTTGTTGGTAATGAAGTTGCTGATACCTTAGCCAAACAGGGTGCCAAGTCTACTTTTACTGGCCCTGAACCCTTCTGCGGTATTTCTAAACAAACTGCAGCTAGGGAGATAAATATTATCTCTCATCAAGAAATGATGGATAGGTGGGATCTTACACTGATCAAATACATGCCAGACTCATGATTAAGAGATCCTCTCTTAGTCTAACATCAGGCATTTTACAACTCAATAGAAACAAAATACGGATTATCATTGGCTTTCTTACAGGTCATGACTTACTCCGTAAACATTTACATAGAATAGGAATCCTTCGGGATGAGCCACTATGCTCGAAATGCGGTTTGGCAGAAGAAACAGCCTACCACATTCTTTTTGATTGTGTCGCTTTGACACATCTTCGTCACTTCACGGTTGGTTTAACCCTTCTTGAAGATATCCAATCGGACCCCGTGGGCAGCTTGACTCGCTTTTTAAGTCTGTCCGGCTACCTTTAGGTGATCTTAGTTCTCCTTTGGGTATGGCGCAATATTCCTTAGAGGAATAAGTGCCTTTGCGGTCAACTGCCTGGCTGTTGACTGACAGCCCACTTATAAGATAAGATAAGATAAACCCACTCAAGCTTCCTACCATGTAGGATGAGGGGCCTTGGAGGGTTTTTGCGTTTGCGTGTGATGAACATGGCTTTACACTTGTTAACATTCAGCTGTAAGCGCCACTTAGAGAACCAGCTTTCACACTGGTGTAGAGCTTTTTGCTTTCGGACCACTCGTCTCGTTTTCCCTGCACCGTTCGATTGTCGAGTAAAATCTATCACTACTGGTAGACTCAGGGTCGGGATCACACACGGCTGCTACTGCACGACGATTCTACCACTCGACGGACGACGACGTACCTATTACAGTCTGCACGACTTTCAGTGCATCGGTGGAATCTCCAAGAGGACTAACAAGGTAGGATCAGAACGGGCTGAGCATTCAGATGAGGTAAAGGGAGTTACAACGTCTTATTTATAGAGGGAACAACACGGCCAGGGGTCAAGTATAACTTTCAGGATCCTATCGCATAAGTTCATTTACACAAATCTTTTTTAAGTCTTTTAAACTGACTCGTTCTGAGTAGGTGCGTCCTTCTAAGGACGGCAAAACCCAGCACCACACCTGCTTCATGGCGACGTCAGGCGCTGCGTCGAAATCTGCTACCATTATAGTTAAGGCTTTACGTACGGTTTTTTTAACAACAAATATGTAGACCTTGAACGCAAGGTGGAAACGCTGGCCAAGAATATTAGTAATTTGGATACTAAAATTAATGGAACTTAAGTCGGAGATTATGAGTGCCCGTAATGAAGCTGCAAGTGGGCTTACTAGTCTTGAACATACTATTAGAGAAATGATGAACTCCCTCAATACATGTAATTCAAATGCGCCCATGATTGTGGATGCCATTGAACCTTTGCAAGACATTAATGATCCCTCACTTAACTGTGCAGAGTCCCTCTCAATAGAAAATGTTGGGAGTAAGCGTAAATTAAATGAGGATCTCAATACGGAAGTTAATAACTGGATACCTGTCTCAAACAATAAATCTAAGAAAGGCATGCGTATTGACAATATAGCTAGTGAAGCGGCCATCAGTGACGAAGCTGCTGTTGCCATCCGTGACAAAGTCAAGAGATCTTTTCATAGTCATAGAGAAGGAATGGATGCCATCACAAATAATGCACTTAAAAATCTACCTTCCAATCTGATTCTTGACATCGTTAGACTGATTAATGACTGCTGGAAACTCGGATATTTCCCTACTGGCTGGAAGGAATCAATTATCCTAAGCATTCCTAAACCAGGTCTTAACCCTTCATTGCCTGCAAGTTTTAGGCCCATCAACCTTTTACCAACTATGTCTAAGGTTCTAGGGCGGACAATTCTTAAAAGGTTCAATGAATTCTGCTCTGCCTATGATCTTATTCGTGATGAGCATTTTGGTTTCCGTACGGACCACTCCTGCTTGCTGTCGACGCAAAAAACTCTCTTAACAAGTCTCTATATGGTGGCATATCTTCCTAGACATTTGCAAGGCCTTCGATCAAGTTTGGCATGATGGTGTCATTTATAAAATGATAAAATTTGGATTTCCAGATGACCTTATCATGCTGGTCCGCTCATTCCTCTCAGACAGGTCTTTTCGAGCTAAAATTGGTGACTCCCTTTCCCAATCATGTGTGGTTAAAGCCAGTGTCCCACAGGGATCAGTTCTGGGACCAGCCTTGTTTAATTTTTTTTATCCAGGACTTTCCCAAACCCGACAAGTGTAAACTGTACTTCTATACGCTGATGATGCGGCCATCTTAACCTTTGCCCGTGTTCCTGCCCATGTCATCTCTCGCTTGCAGAAAGCGCTGCATCTCTACGAAAAATGGTTCAACAGATGGAGGCTGAAGTTAAATGTTGGCAAGTGCAAGGCTATGTTCTTCACAAACAAACGCAGAAACCCCCCAGGTTTGCCTGGAATCAACATGTTTCCTACGCGTTGAATAAGGCAAAGAGGGCCAAATTCAATCTGATCGCGTTGCTTGGTTGTAACAGTGCTCTTGACATTGATAACAAGCTACTCATCAAAATGGTCATCCGCACGATCTTGCTTCGTGGTATGCCAGCTTGGGCTTCCGTGTGCAAAACAAGGTGGAAGGAGCTGCAGACATTCCAAAATATTACTCTTAGAGCAATTGTGAAGCTGGATCGTAGAATAGCCAACAATAATGTCGTCCATGAGGATCTAGGGATGGCGCATATTGGCAAGTTTGTACAGGATACGATAACGACTGTGCTCCCGAAGATGTTTAATCACAGGAATCAGTTGGTGTCTGAAATTCACAATCCTAATGACTACAGGAAACGCTTAAAACATCGTTTGCCCAGCCATATCCTTGAAGTTAACTTCGACGATGTCAGGAATGTTATCTTCCCCGATTTTTGGATAGCCTAGTTCGCCTCTGCCCTCCCCCCTTTTTCTATGACAATCTTCAATCAACCTTTTTATCCCCAGAATGAGGGGAATATTCTTCAATCATCTTGAGGAGGACCTTCCGGGTTTTTTCAGGCTTCTCACCTATCTCAGTGTAATTCCCCTGATCTATACAAGTGACGAGTGAGTTTGGGAGCTCTGCTTCAGTACCACTCGCAATTGATTCTTCACTCCACTGCTCGATTGTCGAGTAAAATCTATTTCTCTGACTTTTCCCAGGAAGAGTCTCATATCCCTGACAAATGCATGAAAATAGACCTTCTTCCCTGATTATCCCTGACTTTCCAGAATGTGGAAACCCTGTGTATATTATGTTTGGCCACATGATGGCTAGTGTTGTAATACTTTGTTAGGTTGCTTTCTACCATTTTGGATATTTCTAGTCCTCCTGGACGATCATCCTTTGGGGGGGGGGGGGTTCTAGAAATTTGGCGTCGACAACATAGGTCATTTTGCGCCTTTTACACAAGTTATAACAGTACGCAGCCCGGGACAAACACAAACATCCATGCCCACGGCGGGATTCGAACCCGCGACCAGGCGGACTCGAGAACTAGAAAGCCTACGCCCTAGCTCTCTCGGCCACCTGGCCGGCTTCATCCTTTGGAGTCACAAATTGTTCTTTAAGCGAATCAGCAATAAGCTGTGCTTTGTCTTGGTCATTAGTTATAAAATGTCCATTGGTGTCTAAAAGCGGTGGTATGTTTATGGCCTTTTTGTCAGGACAAGGCCCAAGTCATTGCAGGTTCACGGGAAATGCAGTTTGTTACTCCTACCAACGATAAGCCCGAGAGCCAAATCATGTCCTAGCGTGTGGAAGAAGGTATTGTCAACTTTGATGAAGTTCCGCAGCATTTAACGAAGTACAACATCGAGGCTGTAGAGATCGCCAACATCATAAGTAAACTGAAAAAGAAGAAGGCTTCAGGAAAAGACAAGGTGAGTAATAACGCCCTTATGAATCTCCCAAAGAACTTTATTGACTTTCTCACCAATATCATTAGCGACTGCTGGAAATTTTCTTATTTCCCTGTGGCTTGGAAGAAATCTATTGTGTTGATTATCCCCAAGCAGGGGCAAAATCCTGCAATTCCGGCGAGTTACCGACCTATTAGCCTGCTACCCACGATGTCCAAGGTGTTGGAGAGAACGATCCTCGCCAGATTCCAAGATCACTGTCTAGCAAATGACCTTTTTCGGGAAGAGCAGTTTGGCTTTCGTGCTGCCCACTCTTATCCGATGCGGATATGGAGGCTTGTTGAAGACCTGAGCACCCCCCCTGAACCTATCCAGGTACTGTGGGGTGGTATTTCTCGATGTCAGTGAAGCTTTTGACCAAGTGTGGCATGAGGGCCTTGTCTACAAAATGATCACAGACGGGTTCCCTGCCGATTTGATTTTGATGGTGAAATCCTTTCTTGACAGCAGATCCTATCAAGCCAAAGTTGGAGAAAATCTTTCCACACCCCGTGTTGTAAAGGCCAGTGTCCCTCAGGGTTCTGTCCTCGGGCCTGTGCTATTTAATTACTTTGTACATGATTTCCCGAAACCCGATAATTGTAATGTGTATTTTTATGCGGATGACACTGCCATTATAACATGGGCACACCAGCCGGCTCACGTTATCACTCGGCTGCAGTGCGCCTTGAAGCAGTTCGAAGACTGGTTTAACTGCTGGAAGTTGAACCTTAACGTCGGAAAGTGCAAGGCTTTGTACCTCAATAGGAAACTCAAGCATCCCCCAGATTCTCTTCTTCTGTTCAATAAGAAACTGGACTGGGTGGACATCTATAAGTATCTGGGAGTTATCATTGGCTCAAGACTCTCATGGAACTAGCATATGTCCTATGCTCTGAACAAAGCGAAGAGGGCTAAGTACAGTATCATAGCTCTCATGGGTCACGACAGCGCCCTCAGCATTGACAACAAGCTACGTCTGTAGAAATCGATTATCCGGACCATACTTCCGGCTGCGGTCGAGAGCGGTCGTACATCATGCGCTCTCCTTAGCCTACTCTCAGTAAGCAAGCCATAGACCTTACGACATGCCCGGTTCTTGGATTATAATTACTATTATTATGCCGTCTTTAATTTTGGACTGGAATTAATAATTAAATGCACTTACTCATGGCGAATTGTGTAATATCGATAGTCCCTAACTGAATGGACTTTTCCAAATAGCCCGCAGGGTGAGAAGGTTCTCAATTGTAATATCATTGTATTTTATTGATTAATGTCATTGCTCTTTAGTTACACTCGTTAAGCTTAACATTATCTGAAGATATTACATTATTTCTCCACCATAAATTGCGACTATGCCGAAACCTAATGAGAAAGTGACGAAACCTTCTTCAACTCGATCGGCTTCTGGCGGGACACCCCTAAAGTCTACATCCGATGAACCTTCCCTATCAACGATTGAATCTGCTATTCTGACACTTTTCGAGCGCCCGAATTTTTGGAGTCTTATTTCTGATAAATTCATTGATAAACTCTCCGAACTTTTAGACACCAAGTTATCTGCGGTGAACAATAATTTAAGTGAACTAGCTTCTCAGTTGAACGGGATATCGACACAACTGAAGTCGCTCGATACAAGATGTAATTCGCTCCAAGATAATCTCGACAAGTTAAACAATGAACTTTACGTCGGTAATTGCTCCAGAATTGACCAGATGGCTGAGGAACTGGATAACCTCGAGCAACACTCGCGACGGGGCAATTTGCGGATTTTTGGTCTGGCCGAACAACCATCTGAAATACTCGTCGATAAGCTGCCGACGTTCTTTGCCGACAATTTAGATGTTACGATAAGTCCTAAGGATATCGTCGCGGCTCATCGGTTGGGCCCTCGCATGTCTGGTAAACCTCGCCCTCTAATTGTTCGTTTTTCTTCCTATTTACTTCGAGATCTTGCGATTAAAAACCGTATGAAGTTGAAGTCTCGGCAATCGCAAGTGGCTATCATGGAAGATTTAACAACTGCACGATATAAACTTCTGCGGGAAGCAAAAGCACTTTATGGAAAGACCAACGCCTGGAGTTTCAGTGGGTCAGTATTCGTTAAAGACATAAATGGTCAGACCAGACGTATTAAACGTACCAGCGATATCCATTCGACCTGAGTTGACCTTATTTTTTGACGCCTTATATCCAATGTCTCTAGTTTTTATATTTTTTGTTTACATTTTTGTCTACAATTACTAGCTTGTAATAGGGTTTTAGTATGCAACTTCATAGTTATTGGCTTGCTTACATCTTGTTTTATGTAATTTTTGTTTTTCGTTTGTTTTACTAGTTTTTATTATGTATAATTTATCTCATCTTTAGATATATTAATTTGGCTATTAGCTTTGTTTAGTTTATAATTTTATATTTTCATTTTTGTTTAGTTAAGGTTTTTCTTTTTGATTTTCATTTCTAGTTTATTATAGTTTAAGTTATTGTGACCCATTTTTTCCACTTGTTGTTTGTAGTGTTGAATCTAATCACATATGCGATGACTTTTTTAAAACCGATTCCTTTGGAGGAGGCCAACTGCAATTTGCAGAAACTACCGGTCAACATGTACAAGACTGGTCTATCCTTTTTTATATTAAACACGCGTAGTTTATTCGCGAACCTTAACTGTTTGCAAGTAAATCTTGAATTATTGAAACTGACACCTAAAGTCTTAATATTTAATGAAATAAAATAAATAAAAGACTCTTTGACCACAACAAAAAAGTATTTTATTTATTTTATTTCATTACTTTTATCCACATTTCTTTCCCTTTTCAATTTTTCTGGTGGTTGTAATAATTTTTGCCAACTCCCGAAAAGTTTTTTATCTTAATATTTACTGAAACCTGGTTGTTTGACCAGCATGATGCACCTCTGACAGAAGACTACAAACCCGTTTCTATTACACGGTCCAACAAAAGAGGGGGCGTTGTTAGTATTTATGTTGTATCCAGTCTGACGTTTTCTATACCCGAGCAAAGCTCCATCGTCACCGAAGACTGTGAAATCTTATCGGTTCTTGTTAATAAAAAATGGATAATTATGGCGATTTATCGCCCTCCATCGGGTTTGCTGAAGTTCGGTTCTTGCTTAACAGAATTATTACTCCGATTTCAACAGACTGGTTATCAGATATTGATCACAGGCGATTTTAATGTGGATTTTAGTTCTCCACCACCAAACTTGTATTATATACTTGATCCCATTACACGAGCAGGCTTAGTTCCATCGATTTCCGTGTATTCGCACTATTCCTCTTTTTTTAAGAAGTATACTGCGATTGACACCTGCTTTGCTACACTTGTACCTATCTTCAGTTGTTCTCTTGATGTCCATATTACTGATCATTTTCCTCTCTTACTAGTGTTCAACTCGACTAAATTAAGTATAATTCCTCCTATAGCTTATAGGAAACGTCTAATTTCTGACCACCGTTTGGCAGTTCTTGAATCTTACCTATCTCTTACTGACTGGCCTTGTCTATTATCTCATACTTTAGATGTTAATCTAATGTTCGACGCCTTTTTACACCATGTTCAATTTGGTTTCGATCGATATATTCCGTTTCTACGTGCTCAGAAATCATCTAAATTTATTGCCCAGCCGAAGAAGCCCTGGACTACTCCGCTCTCTTGTGCGATATATCTATGAAGAACAAATATTATTTAATCGCCCGACGATATCCCACTCCAGAAAATATTAAACAC
This sequence comes from Rhysida immarginata, assembly GCA_023313115.1. Classification (NCBI taxonomy): domain Eukaryota; kingdom Metazoa; phylum Arthropoda; class Chilopoda; order Scolopendromorpha; family Scolopendridae; genus Rhysida; species Rhysida immarginata. The sequence goes on from JAHWFO010060381.1 coordinate 10,073, forward strand.
TTTAAGGATTTCTCAAACAAGGTGCGTGCAAAAATTAAAAGGGTTAAGCGGGAATACTTCAAAGGGCTCTTTTCGCGAATTATTTCCAATACAAGTAAATGGCAAGTCATAAAAGACCTTGTTCAGGACAGAAAATCTTCTCCCCTCCCCTTTGATGGTACAGGTGATGTTAATAAAGAAAACTTGACAGTATTTCTTCAGACCTTGTTACCTGGTCCATCAAATGTCTCTATTGATTCTGTCAATGATGAGGATACAGTTCAATTTGATAATAATGTTACTAGTTTTTTTGTACCCCCTACTACCTCGGAGGAGGTTAAAAGTGTTATGTGTAAATTGAAGTCTTCTATGGCATTAGATCCTTTGGGCTTACCCTCAAAAATATTGGCTAATTTCAATCGATTATTAGCTCTTCCTTTGACATATATCTTTAACCATTCTATAAATGAAGGCGTTTTTCCCACAGTTCTGAAACAAGCTAGGGTTACTCCGAGTTTTAAAAAGGGGGACCCTCTTCTTTATGCCAACTATCGTCCTATTACCTCTTTACCGTTCTTTGCAAAGGTATTCGAGAGACTCTTTCATACGCGTTTGTCGCAATACATATTCTCCAACAATTTTATTAAAAAAATTTATTTATCCCCCTATTATTTATTTATTTACATTTTTTTTTCCTATTAACCTCTTACCGATCATGACCAAAATCAAAAAGGAACTAACATAGGGAACCTCCCTACCCCAAATCAGGAAAAAGCAACTAATCTCTACCAGAAGTGGTTTCCGGTCGCCTACTCTGACAATCACAATTCCTCATCAGAGTATTTGGTCGACCACAGCAACAACATCGAAACCGAACAGTATCGGAAGGAGAGTCCTTAGTTTCTCTTTGACTCCCCAGTAGCACCATCAACACGGGTGGAATAACCGCTAGCCGTGGGGCGATGTGTGGTATCCCAAATTCGTTCCCACTCAGTACATGTCTGTAACAATTGTTCTTCAGTTTTTATTGCAGAAGGACGTACTTTCTGTTTTAGATAATCCGCCATATTTTCTATAGCCAGCTCCACTAAGTCTTTTTCCGGCAAAGGTTGTCGCAAAGTTATATTTAAATCACGAAGGTCACAATAAAATTTCAAAAAGCTTTCGTTCTCATACTGGACTCGGGTAAATAAAACTTTCTTTCGGGCGGTCTCACTTTTCGACGACCCAAAACGCTCTTTTAGGCTTTGTTTCGCTTCGGCCCATGATTCGACACTCTTCAGGGTTTCCCCGATCAATGGAGCTAAATGCGGTTCAACAAGCAGAGGAAAAATTCGACGCAGCATGGGAAATGGTACTTCATGAATACGAGCTTTGTTTTCTAAACCCGCCAAGTAAGTTCCTATGTCCATGTAACCGTCGTATAAATCCAGGTTCAACAATTGTCGGAATTTGTGTACGTCTTCTTTTGACTCTTTCAACAATTATTCTAAAACCGTTGCTTGTCTCTCCATTGTGCGATTCAGTCTAATCGTGGATTCTTCTTGTGGCCCTCTAATAAAACGGGATAAGGCAGTCTTCAAGAATTCCTCAACGTTTTGGGTTTCCCAACTCGCTACATCAGGATGAAGGACCTTACCCTCTCTCACTTGATCAAAATAATGCTCTAAAGTTTCAGCAAGAGTCATACGAGCATTACCTTCTTGTCGTAAGTAACCCAATACCTCTCTCAAAGCCTGTTCGCCAATCAGAACCGAAGGCACCCGTCGCTGGTACAGAGAAGCTAACAACTTCGTCCTCATCGCTGGATCCATGATTTTTTTCAAAAGGTACCAATCAAATATCAGTTCATTAAGTTCTCTTCTATCTTCCTTCCTCTACATCTCGCTAGCCATGAATCGTCTTAAATTTAGCAGATAGGATAACGCTTCTTTCTAACAACGTTTTGAAAATTTATTTATCGCCAGCAATGTTTTGAAAATTTATTGAAGATCCCAAACGACGAACAAAAGAATCCTAATCTCAATTAGAGTAAAAAATATATAAATGACTTTCGTTAACTAACAGCAGTCCAGTCTAATCCGAAAAAAAAGCGAACTACACCTGTGGGTTACTGTAACATTCGTTAGCAGTCAGGTGAGTAAAGGAGTTTGATACCCTTTTACAAAAGTGATTCTGATCTAAATAATCACGAACAGGTAATGATTATTATCGTAATAATGAAATAAAAACTCAGAGACGAAAGTCGGATTAGACTGGGCTAATTAATGATCTCTCATAAAAAAATATTTTAAATTACAATTTGATTAACATTCAATCTCAGCGTGATTTCACTTTTCTTGGCTAATCCTTCAATGCTTCTCAGGGATTAAGCTCACCAATAAGTAATTGCATAATTTTTAAAAAATACTCTTGAGAGAAGTTAACATTTATCGCCACGCACCCTCCGAAAACAAATAAAAAGTTAAATGTAATTTTTGGCAATGGTTTTTTTTACACTAAGCAAATCTATTTTTTTGCTAATTACCATCCAATCGGGCAAACCTTTACTTTCCCGTTTTAAGTTAATTTGAGTCTTTCTTTTCTTTCTTTATCTTTATGCTTGTTTTGGACCACTCCCAATTACCTTGAATAATCCCAAATTAGAATTAAAT
>JAHWFO010060386.1:0-21152 GCA_023313115.1 Rhysida immarginata
ACAAACAAACAGACCCACAAACATCCTTCTTTATATAGATAGATAGAAAAGAAGATTATTGGTAGAAATACGATTAACAATGCCTTTTTACGATGATGTAACAATGTATGGATTTTCAGTGATTGGCTTTCTTTTTAAGAGGTGTTGCCTGTGCACGATTGCCTGATTGTCACCATCTTAAAAGTCTGTATTGTCAAAAATTATTATCAGTCAAAAGTCGTTTGAAGGATGCTGAGATGAAACAAGTGGAACCGCAAAAGGAAACATCTTGCCAAAAAGATACATTTATACGCCTTATTTTTATACATTCAAATTCATTTTATGACAGCTTTCGGATATACAACTTTCAGGAAAAATGTCATCGCATTCTTATTATAATAATATAGATTGGCTAGAACAAGAATGGAATGAATAATTCAACTGTCTTCAATTTTTCAATATTTTTTTTTAAAATACAAGTCTTTTTAATTTTTTTCTATTCTTAGTATGTATGGGGGGTAACTTGCAGAGTAGGTAATCATTAGTAGGGAAGGGAGATGAAATGCTGATAATTGATGACCTTAGAAAGAAGATGGGCATAAAATGATGAAAGTTTGATGACATGGACTATCCCGAATTTCGTAGATTATGCTGATATCTCTTAACAGGATTAGAGGAAAGGGGAAAATATGACGAGGCGTAGACACACATATAACGAGAGACGTGGTAAGGAGGAAGCAGCTCTGTAGTGCAGGGTTCTTTAAAACATTGCATGTCAGTGAACTGTATTTGTACGTATACATCTGAAGCAGAAATGGCGTTTGAAACAACGTGTGAATATCTTATTCTCTCAGCGTTTGGGAAAATCGCTAACAGAAACATTCCACATGTTACAGAAGGTTTAAAATGAGAGTTCAATATGTAATGCTTAAGTGGTTTCTCAGCACACAAGACTCAAGAACACTTTCATATTGCAGGCTGCACTGGCCAAAATGAGAATGTAAACCTTTCCAGACCCTCCCTACTCACCCGATCTCACCCCTTGCGATCTTACCTATTCTCCCATCTTAAAAATTAACTGAACGAGATCTGTTTCAGGAGTGCATCTAAGATTTAAGATATAACAACGAGTGCCCTTAAGATCATCTTCACCATAGGCACCAGGAAATTTTTCAGCAACTGTAATGAATTGTTAAAAAAGGGGACTACTAAAGGAGGTTGGTGTAACACATGATCACAAGAGATCATATCCATCAAGAAGGCCAGTCTCAGAACTCATAGATTGTTCATACAACCCTGGTCAGACTCCTGGAAGAACCAAGACAGACGAAAGTTTCCCCAGTCCTGCGGGTCGAACTATCGAAGGCCAGACAGGAAAGATGACAATTGTCGCTAGACATGATAAAAGTCCTGCGAAAGTGAGATGATCGTCACTGGCAGCGTGGACGGAAAAATAGCCTGTTCACTTTCAAGAAGAAGCGCAGATGCAGAAAGAAGAAGTTGGCCAGATAGGGGGAGGAAGGATGAAAGCACGAATCAAGGCGGTCATTTTGGTCGCGATTGGGTATATCCGGATGTTTGGCAGGCCCAACCCCCCCCCCCCCCCCCATCGAAGAGGATAAACAGCAACTCCGAACGGATGGGAAGACGTGCTGCTGAATAACCCCACACAGTCAACTATCGCACTACGCACCTTCTTTAAAATAGACGGAGATGGCAAGGCGAACAGGCACTTAAAAGTCAAGATTGGATGAACCTCACCTTGACAAACATCGAGGTGATAAAACGAGAGTGATTGCCAATGCAGGCGATGCATTTGGTAATTACCGGGTGCCGGTGACGCGAGTCCATATTAGATAGACGCGAGTCCGGTGACGCAGGGGGAGATTGGAAACCCCTGCTTAACGCCTTTGGACAGTTCGAAGAAATTCGAGCTGGAGCCATTAATCGCCACCATGATGTGGCAGAAGCATACAGTGCTGAGATAATCGTAGCAAATTTCCGAAGATGAAGATGGTGAAACATTCGGATAAGAAACACGTGATTCAACTTGTCGAAGTCCTTTTCCGGGTCAAGACTTAGCATTGCGAAAGTCTGACGACGCACACATGCTTCCTCCATAACACATTTGATGGTAATCAGGTTGTCGGACATTCTGCGAGATGGAATGGAGCAGGATTTCCCCGGATCGAAAAACTCGGTGGCCAAAAAATGATGAAAAATGAGAGTGGAAAGCAGACAAGATGACAGAGTCAGTTTCCACTGTCCCATTTTCCACATCAAACGATGACACCTCTTCTTAGTGGCGCGACGCCTCTCCTCTGCGAACGCAGCTGGCGACATACGCCGGATGTCAAATGCCCAGGACAGTTTGGCCCTGAGAGCTGTGCCAGCGGCCTTGTGGATAATTAGAGCGTTGATCTCGTTCTTCACCTGGCGGATGTCATCAGCATACTCCCCCTTCGGGATGGAACAGCGGAGGAGACGCAGGATTTCTTGCAGCATGAGGAGATGGCGCCGATTGCGTCTAGCGGCGTCCAACACAATCTTTCTGAAAAAACGACGGATCTTGGATTTAAGAGATAGCCACGAAGCTATTGACGGAGGCAAGTTGTAAAGATGTCTTTCCAAAAACCGAACGAACATTCCCTTGGATTTATCGATGTCAAGCAGAGAAACGTTCAGATACCAATTGTTCGAAGTAGGGCCTGCAGAGGAGGCTGGGAATGGAGGTATCCAAGACCACTTGATGACACTGTGGTCAGAAAACGAGCATGGAATAACCTCCATGGAACCCGGAGTACCAGCGAAAGTGGCGTTTATGAGAAAAAGGTCCAGCCTCGAAGACACAAAGGGCCGTTGATGAAAGGTGGACCCACACTGGCTGGAATGGGAAGAAGACGCCCAAAGATCGAACAGTGCATTCCGCTGGCAAAACTGGTAGATGAAAAGATGTCGTTCTCATCCGGATGGCAATTGAAATTCCCAGCAACCACTACAGGCAAGGAGACGAGCACAGGTAAATGTCTAAATTTTCGAAAAATGTCCGTTTCTCTGCTGATAAACACGGGGAGTACACATTAAGCAATCCGAATTTGACACCAGATAGCAGGAGGTCCAAAGAAATTACCCTGCACTCGCAGTCAAAGACAGAGTTCGATGCCACGATGGAGGAGTTGAAGATGATGGAACCAACCCCCTGCCCATTTGGTGAAGATGAGTTGATGAAGAACTGTGCAGATGTATATTGACTGCGAAGGCCAGGGAAGTTAGCAAGCTGTTAAGAAGCAGCAAGCTTAACCTTCTGAAGAAGGGCAATGAAAGATGACAAAACCGATTGCTTGAAGGACGATCTAAGGGAACGAACGTTTAGAAAAAAGACCTTCACTGCGAAATTAGGCTGATGGAGGCTGACCTGTATCTGAAGGAGACTTGACCCTCACCGACAAGGGAGGAGGCTCAGAATTCTTCCGTCTAGGGGAACGAACACGTTCCGAAGAGGAGGAGGGTCTGCGATGAAGATGTCTGCACAGCTGACTCTTTCAGAAGAAGAGGACACAAAAATCCCGTCCGTCTTGCTAAGATGACGTCGGGCCTTTTTCTAGTGAGGGCTTTTAGGCGTCGCAAGAAGATCCTGCTGAGCTGATGCTGATGGCTTTGAGGTCCCAGCAGATGAAGAAATTTTCACAGGCGCAGGCGCACAGGCGATTCGCAGAGGCTTCGACGCCGATGAAAGCGCAGGTGGAGGAAGAGATGGAAATTCCTCCACAGCAAACACAGACCCGGAGCATAACGAATCGTCTGCGATAATATCAGCAGAAGGACCGTCTTCCAACGCCGGGGAGACACATGGCGAAGGAGCAGGAGAGACGGACTCACGAACCACACGAGGCCGAGGAGGGAGAGGAAGTGGCATTTCCCTTCCAGGCGTCGTGGGAAGAGGCGACGATGGTGAGGCCGCCTTCTACTTCCTCGATGAAGGACGAGGTATAGTTGCTCCGCTAGGCTCAGTTGACTTGGCCGGTGAAGGCCTCATGGCTGCTGGGACGACATCCCTCGAGGCGGTGACTTCGGGGCTGCTGGTGGTGCACCTGACCTCTCCGGGCACTGATAGTATTTGCCCACGATTTTCTACAGAAGTCGCACTTCTTCAGGAGAGGACAGTCCTTCCTGACGTGGGAGGACTTCCTGCAGTACCAGCAGCCTGCCTCTGGCCCTTGTAGAACAATTAAGACACGTTCTCCGTGCAACACAAGGGAATCAGAAATGTCTTTCTGAAGGCGCATGTCCAACAAAATGTCACAATTTTTCTGCAGGGGGGAGTCGGAATGCTCTGTTTAGAGCACTCGTAGCACCTCCCCTTAGTCGGACATGTAGTCTTTCAGGTAGCATTCCGCCGTCAGCAGCAGGCATCCCGGACATGGACGGTGAGATGTCCGGGGTCGGCATGAAACAAGTGGATAGTATTCTGGCCAACTTTGACGTGGTCAGATTCTACTATCCGCTCCGCAACATTTTGGTTCCTGCAAAGCATCCTCGAATCAGTGGAGGAAAGCTTTTGCAGGACCGAAACAGCGGCAAAATCCAATGGATGAACAGGGGGTATGCTTGTACGGGCATACAACCCCTTCATGAATGCGTTGGCGGTAAACGGTCCGTCGGCGATCATCATCACCATGCATTCCATGGTGACGATGGAAGAAAGACAATGTTTTTATAAAAAGGAAGAAGACCTCCCCCAAGAGACACCGGCGGGGGGGACACTTGCACGCACAATTTTCTTCAAGAACTGCTTCTATGGTTTCAGAGTGGCAGAGAGGCAGAATAGTGGCAAAAAAAATTGATGCAACTGAATTGATACTTTTGGAGCAATAATCTGAAGGCACACAGTAGGCACGAGGCAACAATCGATTGGCACTTCCCAGCAATAAATATATGTAAATGGCAGAACAGCTGAAAAAATATCTTCAACAATGAAAAACAGATGCCATTGTAGATAAAATTTAACAAGATTCCAAACTGTCTATTTAATAGAAATAATATTTTTAGAATATAATTGTTTCTCAGAAACGGCAGACAGAAATAAGGGTATACTTTAATAACAAAAATAACAATTATAACAAAGTGCAAATTCTAGAGGTTGAAAACTCGCTTCAACAATTTGCCAAATAAGTTAACTTAAAAAGAATGTGATGGAAAAATTTTGATAATTTGAAACATCACACGTGTTTCGCTGTAGTTGCAAATTCTGCGCGCAGCGCTTCGTTTTTTTTAAGTAGCTTTCGGATTTTGGTCTTCATTCGGGGCAGACAGTTTTAAATTGGTTCGCGAGACAGCATGAAGAAATTCATTTTGACGCGCCTCGGCATGACGTGAAGAAGTTTGTTTTGACGGGCGATGTCCAGCGATTAATTGGGATGATTATTGCTCACTGCAGCTGGCATGCGACCGAAGTGGACTTCACTGAAGAACTCAGTTTCGCCATAATAATTCCTACATGCCGTAAAATAAATGCAATTGCTTCGGCGGAAATAAACAAATCAAACACCTGCTCGGGCTGAGGCCTCATCACGTTTGCTCCCGGCGGTTAGGATCCCGTGCCCTTAAAGAAAACAAAATGAACTGAAGGAAAATAGCACACTCTAGGGTGTCAACGCCAGCTCAGCTGCGGAACTTTCCTGAGCCTTCAAAATACCTGCGCCTAGAGGACGGAAATCGATGCGAATTGCCGGAAGTTAGTTCCAGAAGAATCTTCAAGACGTACACCCTCGAAGTTTTGGAAACCCCTCGAACTCCGATCGCGTAACATTATAGTCAGTACCATCTGATTTATATGTGTTTGTTGCTGGTGTGTCTTTGTGTGTGATTTGTGTTTATTGATAACTAGCAAAGGTACCCGGCGTTGCCCGGGATAATTACACTTGGATGTAAACAGAACAATCTCAAAAAATTAAATTAAAATTTGCAATATCTTAAAAATAAACACATGAAAATGCTTAGAATTAATACAGTAAACATTCTTAATGAAAATTCGAAAAAAATCTTTTTAAAGGCTCACAATGGCTAGACCCCTCCAGGGATGCCACTGCTAGTGTAAATAATTTCTTACTCACGTAATCTTACCTCAGATGTATACTTAGTGTTGTTGCAATTTCCACTCTTCTCTCGATGTGTTGAAGCAAAACTTGGCCATTCATCACTTTGTGCAGTTTGCGGTCGCCGATTCTTCTATTTACTTACTTCCCATTTGCTCAATACATCCCGGAGCTAAAGGAGTGCTTCCTCTGTCGTCTTTCCACTCTTTCTCAATAGTCTGCTAACTCTCCATTATCTCCAGTTACTGATCATTTTTAAAGATTTTCAAGAAATTGTTAAGTACTAAGAACTCTCTTTTCTAAGAAAAGCCTAAATAACAGGAATTCTATGCATTGTTACAAATTGAAACTTATCCATATTACATCATCATTTAATGTTCATTGTTATAATTCTTGGAAAGATTGCTTTAACATTACATCATCATTCTGTGCTCATTGTTATTGGTGAATTGCGCGTTGATACCATTGTTGATGCGAACACAATGGGCCTATTGTTGCACAAACTTTGCCTTGCATTGTTGGTCATGAGATATTTCTCATTAATATGCCTTGCCATAACCATGAATATCGATTTTTTATCGATATTTATTATTTTTCCGAAATCTGAGGTAGACAGTGACCTTCCTCATGCTTTGAAGGTCATGTATGCGAAATTTTATCAAGATCGGAATAAAACTGTAGATTTGTATAAAAAACGTACACACAAACATCCTTCTTTATATATATAGATAGAAGATAGACTAGCAGAGGACCAGGCGTTGCCGGGGATAATTACGCTTGTTGATGCGAACACGACGGGCCTATTGTTGCACAAACTTTGCCTTGCATTGTTGGTCATGAGATATCTGTTGCTGGTCCGAGCGTAGTGTGAATTGCGTGTTGACACGATTTTTGATACCTATTGTTGCACAAACTTTTTATTTCATTGTTGATCATGAGATATATATTGTTGGTCCGTGCAGAGTGTTTGTGAATTGCGTGTTGATACCATTGTTGATACCTATTGTTGCACAAACTTTGCCTTGCATTGTTGGTCATGAGATATTTCTCATTAATATGCCCTGCCATAACCATGAATATCGATTTTTTATAAATAATTATTATTTTTTCGAAATCTGAAGTAGACAATAACCTTCCTCATGCTTTGAAGTTCATGTATGCGAAATTTTATCAAGATCGGAATAAAACTGTAGATTTGTATAGAAAACAAACAAACAAACAAACCCACAAACAAACCCACTAACCCACAAACAGCCTTCTTTATATATATAGAAAAAAAATGTCTCCAACAATAGACAGCGTGAGCTAAAGCCATTAATTCCAAGCTCATACTTGATAAAATACTGTTTCTCCTTATGCAACTTTCTGGATTCAAACGCCACAGGGAACTATTTACCCCCACATATTTACAATGCCACAAATCCAACAACGATTTCTGACGCGTCTGATAATATATGGAGCCTCATACTGGGAGTAAATAGGTTAAGCATCAGTAGTTTTATTAAAGCTTGCTTCAGTTCCTGAAAAGCCTTTTCTCTTTCTTTTGACCATACAAAAGGCTCATTGTTCCTCCGTAGCTGGAATAAAGGTTCCCCCATCTCTGAGTACTCTCCGATAAAATGATGGTAATACTGGACCGTTCCCAGAAAAACACTCACTTGCGTTAAATTAACTTGGGCAGGTGATCTCTTAATGGCGTCGGTTAAGACATTGCCACATGATTTTCCTACTTGAGAAAATTTATATCCTATAGTCTGTCCCAGTTACATTGAGCCCAAGTTCGAAATTCGCAGGTGCTTCTGCGCATGTATCCCGTCGCATATTACCATAACGGCGCGACGCCTGTAGTGTGTTTTTTTTACTGCTCTTTCCAGTGAGGGAGCAAGATGACACATCTGGAGCAGTTTCCACGTCAAACAATGTAAAACGTAAACAAATGTCAGCAAAGCCTAGTAACAAATGACAGTTTATAGATATCTTACTTCTTTTACCCCAAATTCGCATTACATAATTTTTAAATATAGACTGTTATTCATTAACCTTTTCTAGAACTTGTTTTGTTAATTTCTTTAACTTTTCTTGTGTGGGGACGTAGATAAGGATGTTATCGAAAAATGCGATCACAACATTATCTAACAACCCTATAAAACCGTATTAAGCATCTGCGAAACGGTGGAGGAGGCCCCCTTCAAACTGAAGGGCATCACGAGGAATTCGAATAAACCCAGCCTTTTTTTAAACGCAGTTAGATGAATGTGATTTTCGTTCATGTGTATCTGATGATACGCATCCGTGATATCTAACTTCGTCAAATATTTCGCTTCGGACAACTTGTCAATTAAAATATCAATCCCTGGTACAGGATACTTATTGTCCCTCGTATGTAATCCTCCGTCTGTTCAGGCCACAAATAATATGGGCGACGCGTAATGTGAGGTCACGACTCTAATTTTTTTGACTAACTTATATAACAGTTTCTCGACTCTTCTTCTTTGGACATCCCGTATGATAGTACATTGATCGGATTTGCTTTCGTAACCAGTCCACCGAATGTTAAATTGCCTCTTTCGGGGTAAACATGCTGGCAATTTGTCAGGGAAAAGAGATATAAAAACAGTTATAATTTCTTTAAATGGAGGGTTAATAGTTTTGAATCCTAATAAATAGAAAAATAGCCGAAATTGTGGATACCTTAATAAATAAAGGAAAAAACAGAAAACACTACTCCACATAGAAAAAATTTTACTCACTCAGATGTACATTTTGGATTTCAAAAATCCATCATCTGTGAGTGATTTACAGACGACAATCGACAATCGAACAGTGAAGTGTACATTTGTTAGGGTGGGACGAAAGCAGCGCTTTCACAAGCTCATCTAACCAGAATAAACTCCAAATGAAATACACTGAGGTAGTCAAGAAGCCTAACCAACTCAAGCGGTCTTCCATATTATACAAAAAAGAAAATAAGATTGACCATTGTCAGAAACAGAAAACAAACGAAATAAAAAATACAAGGAGAAAGAAGATTATCACATCTTCCAGTAGTCTGGGAAAGAGACGTTGCTAATATCTTCAAAATTGACGTCAAGAACGTGCCTCGGTTTACGATACTTCGTATGCCAGTTCATATTCAATGAGTTCTTCAGTATCCCTTTCACAAGCTTATTGTCGTGAGTCTTCATCTTCTGTATCATAATCAAAAGGAGATCCTGTATAAACTTTCCGATATGGGCCATGTTTAAATCCAAGTGGATGGATTGGTTTTTCACCGTCCTTCTGTCCAGCTGGGCAATGGTCCTCAGGGTAACATTCTGGAATGACAGTAGTTCACTCCATCTGGTTTTACGGATAGTCGCCCACGCAGGCATGCCATAGAGGAGTATGGTCCGGATAATCGATTTGTACAAAAGTAGCTTGTTGTCAATGCTGATGGCGCTGTTGCGACCCATGAGGGCTATGATACTGTACTTAGCCCTCTTCGCTTTCTTCAGAGCATAGGACATATGCTGGTTCCATGAGAGTCTTGAGTCAATGATAACTCCCAGATACTTGTTGAACAGAACAAGAGAATCTGGGGGATGCTTGAGCTTCCTATTGAGGTAAAAAGCCTTGCACTTTCCGACGTTAAATTTCAACTTCCAGCAGTTAAACCAGTCTTCGATCTGCTTCAAGACGCACTGCAGCCGAGTGATAACGTGAGCCGGCTGGTGTGCCCATGTCATAATGGCAGTGTCATCCGCATAAAAATACAGATTACAATTATCGGGTTTCGGGAAATCATGTACAAAGTAATTAAATAGCACAGGCCCGAGGAAAGAACCTTGAGGGACACCGGCCTTTACAAAACGGGGTGTGGAAAGATTTTCTCCAACTTTGGCTTGATAGGATCTGCCGTCAAGAAAGGATTTCACCATCAAAATCAAATCGGCAGGGAACCCGTCTCTGATCATTTTGTAGACCATTCCGTCATGCCACACTTGGTCAAAAGCTTTATTGACATCGAGAAATACCACCCCACAGTACCTGGATAGCTTCAGGGGGGTGCTCAGGTCTTCAACGAGCCTCCATACCTGCATCGGACAAGAGTGGGCAGCACGAAAGCCAAACTGCTCTTCCCGAAAAAGGTTATTTGCTAGACAATGATCTCGGAATCTGACGAGGATCGTTCTCTCCAACACCTTGGACATCGAGGGTAGCAAGGTATTAGGTCGGTAGCTCGCGGGGATTGCAGGATTCTGCCCCTGCTTGGGAATACTCAACACAATAGATTTCTTCCAAGCCACAGGGAAATATAAAAATTTCCAGCAGTCGCTAATGATATTGGTGAGACAGTCAATAAAGTTCTTTGGGAGATTCGTAAGGGCGTTATTACTCACCTTATCTTTTCCTGGAGCTTTCTTCTTTATCAGTTTACTTATGATGTTGGCGATCTCTCCAGCCTCGATGTTGTACTTCGTTAAATGCTGCGGGACTTCATCAAAGTTGACAATACCTTCTTCCACACGCTGAGACATGATTTGGCTCTCGGGCTTATCGTTGTAGAAGTAAGGAACTGCATTTCCAGTGAATCTGCAATGACTTGGGCCTTGTCCTGATCAGTTTGGACATAGTCACCTTGTGGAGTAGGTAGCGGAGGAAGCATATCATTATTCCTCTTCTGTAAAGATCTGACCATACTCCAAATGGAATTATCGCGAGCCGACAAGCTTTTGAGTTTTTCATTCTATCTAGCGTCTCGAAGCTCTTTTATATCCACTTGGACTTTTCGCACTAGCCAGTTATACTTGGTTTTGAGCCAAGGTTCACGATAGCGTTGCCATAGTCTACGGGTCCTGTTTCTTTCAGAAATTAGGCGTTGGATTACAGGAGTGAGTTGGATTCGATGAGGAGGTTTATTCTCTGATGGATACTTACTAGCTTCTATGGCACTGTTAATACATCTGGTGATGTCTTCAACAAGTTGATTGATGTGCTTTGTACAGTAAGCAACGTCGGGATGGCAGCCATATTCCTTAAGACTATTTTTGTAGAGCTTCCAGTCTTGATGATGTATCAGTTCCTCTCGGAAATTTATGTCGACATTGTCAAAGTTCAAAGCCAGAGGCTTGTGGTCAGAAGAAAGTTCATCAATCCTGAAGATATTGTACGGTTTGAAGAAACCCTTCAAGAGCGAGATGTCCAAAACGTCACTACTAGGGGAGTGGTCGCAGTAGTAGGTGTCCTCCATAGGTCCAGCAGCGATAATATCATCTCTACCTTGTATGTACCTATAGAGAATCATGCCGTTTTAATTCTGCGTTCTGGAGTTCCAGCTTGAGTGTTTGGCATTTAGGTCACCAGCTAGGACGACTTGAGTGTCACCACTGAAGAGTTCATCAAGCTCACTAATGTCAAGATAATGTTTAAGTTAATTGTAGAGCACCACGAACTTCACTTCACCACAGGAGACGTCAGTGATAATGATGGAGGCCGATTCCATACCTGCATAAGACTTGGAGACTAATTCTTGGTGTTGAATTCCCTTCTTAATGATGATCGCAGCGCCCCCAGAAGCACATCTTGCAGCATTTGAAGCCATTCGATCCTTGTGGTACACACAATAGCCAGGTAGCTTGAAGTCTTTACTTGGTTTGAGATGAGTTTCACAAAGGAAAGCAACGTCGATTTCTTGCTTTAACCGAAAATTGTGAAACTCGATACGCTTTCGGGGAATGCCCCTAGCGTTCCATATCACGCACCGAAGTTCACCTTTGTTGATTACAGTATAACGTTGTGCAGCCATACTAAAATTAGTTGGTCGTATAGAGCCCACTCAACTGTGGGTAACTTTTGCCTAGATTAGAAAACAGAGGAAAGATACGCCCTAATTCCTTATAAATACCTGGCAGGTCGTTGATGTTGAGGCCTTTATCTTCCGGCGTAGACACAGCAGCAGCATAGGATTTGAATTCCTTATAAATACCAGGCATCCTTTGAACCTGGGAGTATTTGGGACATTTCGAGTAACTTGAAGTGTGCTGTCCACCACATCTGATGCACTTTGTGGGGTCTTGTCCTTTGATCCTGGGGCAATCTCTTGACTGGTGCCCCTCAGCTCATTTATTACAACGAGGATCTTCCGTGCAGCCCATGTATACGTGTCCGAAGCGCAGCCTAACCTAACCTAATTTTTCCGGGAAGTAGTTGGCTCTTTTTAGGTTTTCTTGGAAGTCGTCGAGGTCATACGTAATATCCACATTACGTATCACTTATTTCAAGACCTTCTCCGACTTCAGTTGATGATGCTGAATATTTAAAATATTATCAGAATTAATTCCAGAGACTAATCTGTTGTGCGTTTCTTCGTCTTTAACTTTTAACTTTTCACATTTAACTTTGACGGTTTCAGCTCTGCCCGTATGAACGGTGATTTTTTCCACTGGAACATGCTTCTCGAGCTCAGTTAAAATCGTCTTAAACGGGACGCCATGAGCCGCACGATAATCGGCGGTACATACCTCTTCGTGATTCTATGGTCTTCATTAGCCGAGCGACCTTGTCCATTCTGCAGATTCCTCATTCTAGACGCGCTGACGACTTCTTCGTTTACTCTGGAGACGGCCTTTCGGTTATCGATATTCGTGCCTTTTCTGAATTTTTTATTAGTGACACCAATCCAGGGACTGTCATCCACTTCTTCATCAGTTCTGTCAGAGTGACTTCTCTTACAGCCACCGTTTGTCGAACAGTCACTATTTTCTATTATATCCATAGACTCCATACTATTAGAAGAGGAAATAGTTTTTAAGACATTACTTACCTTGCTGTTATCAACTGGATTATCTTCCGTGGAGTTTTTTGCCTTCGGAGTCCCGGAGCAGTTCCTAAAGGCTTCCTTAAGTTCGCTTATCTTGTCAATAATATCTCTACGAGAGTCCTTAATTTCCTTATTGATACCTTCGAACTTCTCCTCAAAACGTTTGTGTCGGGATTCGACTTTTTCCTCCAGTGCACTATTACATCCCGGAGGGCTTCTAACATTTCGTTGAACACTAGGTCAAATGCAGCAAACCTAGCATCCACGCAGGCATCCCGGTAGGCCTTTTCGCAGGACACAATGTTACCATCCGCCACTAGCAAATGCTCTTTAGCCGACTTCAAATTGGTTAATTTGGACGAAACCATCATATATATATGTATAGAACCGGGGGGGGGGAGTAACCTCGCAGCTAGGTGTGTGCTAAAGAAGCCGTCTTAAGAAAGACGCACCTAGCTCTAAGAAAAATGAACAAGTCAGATTTGCGAGAAAATTAATTCTACGCCAGGGACCCGCTCGTGAATGATTAGAATAATAATAGATAATATGAGAAAATGTCCTTAGCTAGGTTTGCGAGAAAATTAATCCCAACATCAGGGACCCAGAAGAATAATGAGGCACTTGATGTACTGGTTTACGAGAATATTAATTCCAACGCCAGGGACCAGCACATAAGACGTAACAGAAGGTGAATTTCGCACTGAAAAGGGCGCACCGTGAAATGAGAATAATGAAATGATACCTGAAAAGAGAGTAGAGTGATACCTTGAAGAGCTAGTCCGTTTTGATCGTCCTGATCGTCCTCAGCCTAGGTTTCTTCCTGATGCATGAGATGATGATTTACAGACGGGCAATATTTTACATACTAGAAAAAACCTAAAACCAATCGAACAACGGAGGAAAGAGATATAACATCTCGCTAGCACTAAATAGCCAATCAGAGCAAAGCGAGTCTGTTTTCCCTGACCCTTACAAATGTCGTCAACTTAACAATAAATGCTGATAAAACATAAAAAACATCGAAGTTCATAGAGCTATGACGAATACATTATAATAGCGATAATAAATAATACACAAAAAAAGAAACCGCCTATGTAATACACGAAATAAGAAACAAACACCAAATTGAACAAAATGAAATAAAGCGATCACACCTGGGAGGGGGGTAGTAGGCTACTGCAAGAAATACATGATTTATTCGTTTGGTCAAGAATTTTGTTAAAGGCAACCATGGAGATACTGGCATGGGGCCCTCGTCCCTGTTTAATAGGTTATTAGTCGCTTTATTTTTAACAATTTCAAGAGATTCAAGAAGATACAATAGTTTATAATTACTACAAGTGTGCACTACTTCAAATAACTCATTTGCATAATCATGTTTCTCGTTTAGTACATGGTCGGCGAAAGCTGATACTCATATATTAGCATTTCTAATGCAGACTAGGTGTTCTTTTAGCCTGTTTTTAACACCACGTTTCGAGGATCCAAGATAAAAATGATCACATGACGCACATTTCAATTTTTCATTTATGGGGATTTTGTCCTTTATAGAACTCAAATAGCTTTTTATGGCATTTGCGCTTTTATAAACCACTTTGCAATTGAAATCCTTGCAGATTTTTCTAAAACCCTTGTTTAAATTTACATTAAATGGTAGGACTAAGGAATTTTTAAAACCTTTCTTGCATTTTTGTCCAAGGGTAGTGATCCTGTCTAATTTTAAGTGGGAGTTGATTTTTGACGTTAATTTATTGACTATGTCATAATTAAAACCGTTAAACTTGGCACAGGCTCGGATAAAATTGAATTCTTTTTCCCTAGCCTCATTATTTAGCGGTAAAAGTAGAGCGCGTCTAATTTGGTGATGAAACACCGCTGGTTTGTGTGCCATACAATGGTTAGAATCTTTTGTGATGTAGGCAGGGACAAAGTTTGGCTTTCTGTAGACTTCAAATTGTAGGCCGTTTCCTACTCTCACGTTCTGAAGATCTAGAAACGGGAGAGCATTATTTTGTTCTATTTCCATAGTAAATTTAATATATGGATTTAGTCCATTTAGGGCTGCAAGGAATTCATTAATATCTTCTTTATAAGAGTCAAAAATACAAAAGACGTCGTCGACGTATCTATGCCACATTGATGGAAAGTAGTTGAAAGTACTGATTGCGACGTTTTCTAATTTCCTGATAAATAGGTTGGCTAAAAAGGGACTAATACTACTGCCCATCGGTGTGCCATTTGACATGCGGTCAAACAGACCGTAATACATGAAGACATTATTAACCATTCCTAACGGGATGTCGTTGTCTTATAATATTTCTTGAAGGGCTTCTAATGTCTCTGTTAGCGGGATACTAGGGTAGAGGCTTTCGATATCAAAGGATATCAGTTGTTCACCATCTGCAAGGCGTGAGTCTTTAACGGCCGTACTTAATTCCAGGCTATTCTTCAAAGTAAAATCTTCCCCGGGCAACTTCAGTTTTTTTAAATACGTCTCTAAAATGTACTTTCCAAGGGTATGTGTTGGGGAATTGATGCAATCAACAATGAGGCGCCATTTGTTACGTGGTTTATGCGTCTTAGGGAGACAATATGACCGGGGAACATAAGGGTTACTGGGTACGAACTTTATATTAATATTACAAAAGATGAACTTATAGCTTTTTATGAAATCCTTGGTTTTCTGGATTAAATTTGGTAACGGGTTAATAGAGAGTTTCTCATACGGGCCTTAGTCAAGCATAGTCTAGACTGAATTTACATAGTCGGCTTTATCCACAATTACCAGGCGGTTGGATTTGTCATCTTTTATGTAACAAACAGGTTTCGTCTTAAGTGTCGTTAGGGTCTTATAGAGTTTTTTGTCTGCTGAGTTCCCGGGGTAAGTTTCTACATTTTTGATGAGTTGTCTGATGCATAATTCCTTGAAAAGTTTCTGTTGACCACCACTAGGTTTACAACCTACGATACATAAAAGATCCAAATCATGTCTCAGCGTGTGGAAAAAGGTATTGTCAACTTTGATGAAGTCCCACAGCATTTAACGAAGAACAGCATCGAGGCTGGAGAGGTCGCCATCATCATAAGTCAATTGAAAAAGAAGAAGGCTCCAGAAAGAGACAAGGTGAGTAATAACGCCTTATAAATCTCCCGAAGAACTTTATTGACTATCTCACTAATATCATTAACGTCTGCTGGAAATTTTCTTACTTCCCTGTGGCTTGGAAGCAATCTATTGTGTTGAGTATCCCCAAGCAGGGGCAAAATCCTGCGATTCCGGCGAGTTACCGATCTATTAGCCTGCTACCCACGATGTCCAAAGTGTTGGAGAAAACGATTCTCGTCAGCTTCTAAGACCACTGTCTAGCAAATTACCTTTTTCGGGAAGAGCAGTTTGGCTTTCGTGCTGCCCACTCTTGTCCGATGCAGATATGGAGGCTCGTTGAAGACCTGAGCACCCCCCTGAACCTCTCCAGGTATTGTGGGGTGGTATTTCTCGATGTCAGTAAAGCTTTTGACCAGTTGTGGCATGAGGGCCTTGTCTACAAAATGATCAGAGACGGGTTCCCTGCCGATTTGATTTCATTGGTGAAATCCTTTCTTGACGGCAGATCCTATCAAGCAAAAGTTGGAGAAAATCTTTCTACGCCCCGTGTTGTAAAGGCCGGTGTCCCTCAGATTTCTGTCCTCGGGCCTGTGCTATTTAATTACTTTGTACATGATTTCCCGAAACCCGATAATTGTAATCTGTATTTTTATGCGGATGATACTGCCATTACGACATGGGCACACCAGCCGGCTCACGTTATCATTCGGCTGCAGTGCGCCTTGAAGCAGTTCGAAAACTGGTTTAACTGTTGGAAGTTTAACCTTAACGTCGGAAAGTGCAAGGCTTTGTACCTCAATAGGCTCAAGCGTCCCCCAGATTTTCTTATTCTGTTCAATAAGAAACTGGACTGGGTGGACAACTACAAGTATCTGGGAGTTATCATTGACTCAAGACTCTCATGGAACCGGCATAACTCCTATGGTCTGAACAAAGCGAAGAGGGCTAAGTACAGTATCATAGCTCTCATGGGTCGCAACAGCGCCCTCAGCATTGACAACAAGCTACGTCTGTACAAATCGATTATCCGGACCATGCTTCTCTTTGCCATGCCTGCGTGGGTGACTATCTGTAAAACCAGATGGAGTGAACTACAGTCATTCCAGAATGTTACCCTGAGTACCATTGCTCAGCTGGACAGAAGGACGGTGAAAAACCAATTTATCCACATGGATTTAAACATGGCCCATATCGGAAAGCTTATACAGGATCTCCTTTTGATTATGATACAGAAGATGAAGACTCACGACAATAAACTTGTGAATGGAATACTGAAGAACTCATTGAATATGAACTGGCATACGAAGTATCGTAAACCGAGGCACGTTCTTGACGTCAATTTTGAAGATATTAGCAACGTCTCTTTCCCGGACTACTGGAAGATGTGATAATCTTCTTTCTCCTTGTGATTTTTTTATTTCGTTCGTATTTTGTTTCTGACAATCGTCAATCTTATTTTCTTTTTTGTATAATATGGAAGACCGCTTGGTTTGTTTAGGCTTCTTGACTACCTCAGTGTATTTCATTTGGAGTTTATTCTGGTTGGATGAGCTTTGTGAAAGTGCTGCTTTCGTCCTACCCTAATAAATGTACACTTCACTATTCGATTGTCGATTGTTGTCTGTAAATCACTCACTGATGATGGTTTTTTGAAATCCGAAATGTACATCTGAGTCCCTAAAATGTTTTCTATGTGGAGTAGTGTTTTCTGTTTTTTCCTTTATTTAGTTTTGAGTCCATTAAAATAATAATTTCAATAAGTTGTAGCGTCTTCGTTTCTCGCAAAAACTGCTAATGTCGGCGTTTTTGGTTGTTGTAACAACACATTCATGAATTCAATGGCGAGAATCTCATATATTTCGTCCTTTCAATTCTGTATTTTTTAAAGTCACAAAATTCATAAATGAAAACGCTTTTAAACCCTTGACAAAGAACCCAACCTAATGTTATGAGAAAGAAATCAAAAATAAATTGAAGAAGTGCATATCCGAACTGTTGAAAGACATTAGACAACTCACAAATTACAAACCCATGCCTCCAAAAGTTAGCAGTCAAAATTCACAAGAAAGATGCACCGATTAGACCCATAGTGAATAACAGATCTGCACCAGCATATTTAGTTTCATGCCAATTGGCAATTATTCTAAGAAGTTAACTTAACTTAGACAACATATATGTCGTAAGGAACTCCATAGAAGGCGTACAAAAATGAGACATATAAGAATTGAACCCATAACAAAAATGATATCGCTAGATAATAATAATAATTATAAACTGGAGATAATTTTTCGATTGAAAAATGGAAGGAAAAATTCTGCGACCTGCGATAGCTCAATTGGTAGATGTGTCGGGCATGATAGTCGAGGATTCTGGTTCGAATTCAGGTCGCAGAATATTTCCTTCCATTTTTCAATCGAAAAATTATGATATCGCTAGATGTAGGCAACATGTATACAAATATCCCAACCACAGAAGCCGAGTTCATCATAAAAAGAAAATTACACATCCACAACAACAACTCTGCAGAAAATGAAGTTATAATAAGAATTCTAGCAACAATTCTTAATCAAAACTATTTCGTATTCCACCGAAAGTTTTACAAGCAATATGATGGACTGGGAATAGGATCCACTATTAGCTGTATAGTCGCGGAGTGCTTCCTGCAGGAATTAGAAGAAAATATATTCAGTAATATCATTAACAGGCTCCAAATCATGATCTACTGCAGATACGTGGATGATTCTCTGAGCATCTACTACTCCAAGTTCACTAAAGCTGAGACAATACTTCATGAGTTCAACAAAGCCAATCGTAAAATCAATTTCAGAATGGAGGAGAAGCAAGGAAACTCAATAAACTACTTGGATTTAACTATATCAAATAGACCGGACCAAAACAACTTGTAATTTAGAGTGTACAGAAAAACAACCACAACAGGAAATATCATACATGAGACTTCAAATCACCCAAATGAGCATAAAAAGGCGACCCTGAATACGATGATCCACAGGGCTTTGAAAATTCCCATGGAAAAGGAAGACCAACAGCAGTAAATGGAAAATATAAAAAACATAGCGAAATGGAATGGGTACAATAAACAACAAATTGATAAAATCATTAAGAAAATGTCCAAAAAAGACGATGAAAATAATAAACCAAAGAGAGAGGGTACATGGAACAGATTCACCTACTTCGGTAAGAACATACATAAAATTACCAATATATGAAAGAAAAGAGTTTGCCAACATAGCATACAAAACAAAAAACACCATCGGGGAAATACTCCGCCGGAAGAAACCACAAATATGAAGTGAGTGGAGTTTAAAATTAAAGTGCAAAACCTGTGACAAATACTATTTGGGACGCACAAAAAGGTCGTTCAACCAAAGATAAAAGGAAAACATAGCCGCTATCAAGTACAACCCGAAGAAATCTAATTACGCAGAACACATCGTTAATAATAAATATCAGTGTGGAAAAATAGAGGAGATAATGGAAATCGTACATAAGAACAGGGAACCAAGAAAAATAGAAATAATGGAAAATTTAGAAATACAGTTAGATAAAACCATTGAAGAACAGAAGCTGATTAACATACAAACGAACTGTGACATGAAACCATTAATATTTGGAGTAAAGAAAAAGCTTATGCAAAGTGGACCACATTAATTGGATCCAAAAAAAACCCTTGATTCCCTTGTCTTTAGCACGTTTGAATTGTCACAGATTGTTACGAATTTAATCCACTCATTATGCATGCACTTAAAATCCATTTTGTTCCACATGTAACGAAATTTATCATCTTAAAGCATCACGCTACAACAGTGTCACCCTACAAACTAACCATTTTCACACAATACTTAATTTACATGCATGGTTTACATGCATGGTGATACTAAGCTACCCTAGCCATTTTTATTTATTTATTTATTAACACAATATCATTTTACTGACTTCCCATCTCAGTTCATACGCCCCGCTTCTCTTCACAGCTCGCACTGATAGACCACATTTTGTATGTAAAATGATCCTTTTCATGTTGTTTCCGTCTGTTTTACTTAATTCTTATTAATCTACTATATACTTTACACCTCCACACCCAATTTTAGTATCTGGTTATTATAGTTAATATTAATTTGTTGAATATTATTGTTATTAGCATCTTGTTATTATTGTTAATATTATAAATATTATTAAAGACGGCAGTGAAATATGACAACCAAACAATATTCCTAAAACTTGGATCGCCTACTTACCAAAGACAGACACATGGACTATTTGATAATAATGCATAGTCTGTAAGCATTTATTAGAGATACGTATAATTATAGACCCCTAATGAAATTTTTAATAATAATTTTACTATTTTATTATTTTCTGTCACTATTTATTTATTTATTTATTTATTTATTATTATTATAATTATTATTATTATTTGTACATGAATCCGAGTGGAATGGATGTGTCCTTATGAGGTCGTCGGAATCTATTTGAGAAGGAATTGAGTGATGGGAATTGTTAATTGAAGATGGGAATTGTTAATTGGCGAGATTATATGATTTGTCTACCTGATTGGTTTTATTATTTATATTGGTTGCGGAAATATTATTCTTAATAATGAATACTACCTGTCCCCGTTGTCGGAAAAATGTATTAGACGAAAAACAAGGCCAGAAATGTGACGGATTATGCAATCAATGGTTTCATCGTGTTTGTGCTGATATCTCACCAAGTGATTATCAACGATTTTGCAAAGACAGACGCCTGAGATGGAAATGAAATCGTGTCGACTGTCTTCCTGAAGAAAAACAACCAGTGAATCAGCTGTCTTTACAAATATAACACTTGGCAGGTAAATTAGATGAATTTTCCCAATCGGTAAATAAGTTCGAGAATGTTATGATCAATATTAAATTAATTAATGATCCATTAGATTCCATACTCACTAAATTTACTAAGTTTGAGTCCAGGGTGACTGCTATTGAATCTAAATTGGCCCAACTTTCAGATTTGAGTACCGGTCTCGGAAACAGTACCTGTTTAATGATGATGGTTTAATACCGAAACGCGTTTTAATAATAAAACTACGTTGTTGCAATTGAAACCAGTTATAACGATTATGAGATATACAGGGTGTAAATTTTAAGTTGACAAAGCAGAATAACTCGAAAAA
>JAHWFO010060388.1:0-12723 GCA_023313115.1 Rhysida immarginata
CATAGAGGAGAAATGTGAGTATCAGATACAAAAAGAATTTTGAAAATCGGTTAAAAAATAAAAAAAGTTACAGCCATGGAGGCATTACTTTTCAGCCCACCCTCGTAACCCATACATGTTCAAAATGTCCATGTTCTGCCACAGTACACTCCCAACACCGACGTCTAACAGAGCGACATACCGACTGGATTGTAGCTAATGGAATACTTATCATTGATGGAATGAACACTGGATTTGGCGATACCAATTTCACGAGAGCATTGCCTCACTGACTTCTTTGGGGATCGTGCAAAAACCTCCATGACTGGCATCAACACTCTCGTTATCAGTTAAACTTCTCTTTCTTCCGTACCGTCCTTTCAACACATCTTTCACTGTTCCTTCCGCTTCAAACTTGTTATTGTTGCCCTTGTTGGCAAATTCAACCCTCCAACATCGTTGAACCTCAACAATATTCTCCACTTTCCAATTACACTTTACAGTATCCACTTAAGTTCATCAAATGAAAGTCTCACCGCCATTTTGGTTTATAAACAAATGAACAACAATGAATGTTGTTGCTATGTTTTTCCCACTGCATCTGGATCACACAACCAACCCTATATTTTTATCTCATTTTGTTGCGGAACTATAATGTTTCAAAGAGTGTATACATCAATTTGGGACACACTGTTTATATATTTTTATTAAAAATAAGCTCTTTCAACAAATTATGCAAAAATATATTCTAAAAATAACTTCTAGAGCCAGATCTAAAGAAATATATACAGGGTTCCCACAGAAAATCTGTATCTCATTTCCCTGACTATCCCTGACCTAGACGATCTCATTTCCCTGACCAAATCGTAATTTTTTTTAAAAAAACATGTCTCTCAACAGCTTTTCAGACACAATTTTAATATTATTATTATTATTATTATTATTATTATTATTATTATTATTAGTTGTCACATTATATAAAATTAGTATCAGTATTAACAGGCTTGTTCAAGAATTTTTGCCTCCTTGTCCGTAACTGGACAAATAAATGTAAGTATCAGATACAAAAAAAAAAAAAAATTTGAAAATCGGTTAACAAATAAAAATAGTTACGGACCAGCAGGCAAAAATTCTTGAACAAGCCTCGTAATAATATTATTAAAATTTGAAGAACAAACTTGCCTCGTCTGAATTTTCACAATATGGACTATTCAAAATATGAACTGAAGACAGCACGACAATCGACAAATGAATCTAACAGCACTATCAACAATCGAACAGCGCAGAGAAAAAACAAAAAAATGAGTGGTCTGGAAGCCATGCTTCCACTGCCATACTCGTCCAAGTGGGCTGAATTACTTGAGCTATATGGCTCTAACAGCACTCGACAATCGAACAGTGTAGTAAATCGGTATTATTGTGGAACTTGAAGCATAGCTTCCATAATCTCACCCTTCATAATCATATTCCAAAGGAAATACACTGAACTAGAAAAGGAGCCTGATGTACCCACAAAGGTCATCCAAAGTATGAAAGAAGAAAATTGCCTCCTCTTGGTGGAGGGAAATTTGATTCTCAACAGTACTTGAGCTACATGGCTTAAATAGACTCATGAAAACCACTGTTTCACAGTTCAAGCAATTCTATAGGTTCTTAGTTGATTGGATGGGAATGGCATTCAATGATATCGACTTTTAAATATCTTATAAGATACAATAAAACACCAATAGGATTAATCAGTTATTCGATAAATAACTTAATGTCTCCAGTAAAATCTATTTCCCTGACTTTTCCCAGGAAAAGTCTAATTTCCCTGACAAGTGCATGAAAATAGTCCTTCTTCCCTGACCACGTTTCATTTCCCTGACTTTCCAGAATGTGGGAACCCTGTATATACAGGATTTAACAAAAAGATGGGGACAGTGAATTATCTGGAAAAATACACATCTCGGATTGAAAAAACAAAAAAAAACGTGCGTTTAATATTTTTCAAAAAGCTATCCAATGTGTCCGATTAGGGATTTTTTTATTGTCCATTTTATCACAAATAATTTATTCAATATAATTCAATGTTATAATTTCATAATAAACAAAGTTTATTCATTAATATAGGAATGTACAGTGATCCAAAAGTCAGGAAAAACTTTAAAATTCACTAATTTGCACAAAGGTGCAGATAAAAAAATCCTGCTTGTACAAAAATGATAGAAATGGAGTCGGGGGTTTGTTTTTTTTCTCAGGAAAAAAATAATTAATGCTAGAATTGTTCGGTTTTTGACCAACAAATGGAGTTGTCAGGATACAAACATCAGTTTTTATGCACATCTTCAGACAATATAAAAAAAGAGCAGCACTCGTTGCAAATGCTATTTCAGAAGCCGATAGCAATAGCTGTTCCGTCTCACCGTAATGCAACTGTAGGCATAAAAATGCTGTCATTAATTGAGAAGGCCCTTTTACAATGGAATTACACAAAATTGAAATACGTTACTTATCTGAAGCTACTGTTGTTGCTTGGAAAATAAGAAAATGCAAAATTTTGTTTCTTTCAAAATAAACCGCGAAAACAAAAAAATTTGAGCACACATTGCCATATGAAGACTTCATTGTATTAATACGCTTGACAGAACTTCTTTCTTCCATTACTCAGCAATAAGCACTAATCCATTTCACATGAAAGCAATGAAAATAGCAGCAGATGACAATTGAATGGACTCAAGTTTCTAAACGAACTTGAGTTTTTAAAAATAAGATTATTAAAATTAATAATTGCCTTCCAGTAAAAAAAATCTGTATAGTAATCAGGCTCATTCTAGACTTAAAAAAGGGCAGGGCGCTAAGGGCTAAAAAAAAGGTCATTATATTTTCAAAAAAGATTTTTTTTCTATTACAAATGTGTAAGGTTCCGGGGGATAATATTCATAGATTTATGGTCGAGTAATTTATTATAATTATGTTAGGTCAAAGACTGCGCCAGTGAATTATACTATTCACAAAGTTTATGAGAATTTAGGATTTATCCCACTTACATATTAGATACCTCCGCTTAAACAGGCCCGGCCTAGAGGAAAGAATAGGCACTTAGACTGACTTAACAATTTGACATATAATGTTTATTCAATATTCAACAAAGGTATATAAAACAATATTGTATGGAAGGTAATGCAAATGATAATGATAATTTAAGATATGAAATTCAACTTGGTCAAGCTCCAATTAAGATTCAGATAAAATAATACAATTTGTAATTAAGAAATGACTGGTGGCAATATGACTAATTATACGTTTCAATGAGTAATCACAATTCCAAATAATGACTTAGCAATTAAATTGTGTGACATACAACAGAATGACTATCAATTAAGGATTCCTTTAGACTAAACTTATACGACAATGATCAAAAGTTCTGGGTATAACAATAATGATAAATTAGCTATAGTGATATGTAAATTAGGTAAGAATGTAATTCTCAATTGTTCGATTATACAATTTACAGGTATTGGACATTGAAACTGAAACTCCTGATAGAAATCCAAAATCTTTATTTAATAAGGTGTTGGGGCACCGTGGGCAGCCAGCACAGCAGCAACACGTCTTGGGAAGGATTGGTAGAGGTCCTGCACAGTTTGCAGAGGAATTTGCAGCCATTCCTCTTGAAGCACAGTTGCAAGTTCAGCACGTGTATGCGGTGGGGGGAAATGTTTCCTCACTCGATCCTCTAAGATACCCCACACAGGCTCGATAATGTTGAGATCCGGCGATTGAGCGGCCCACGGCAGATGCTGAAGCTCATTGTCATGCTCATCAAACCACTCTGCGACAATTTTTGCAGTATGAATGGGGCAGTTATCATCCTGGAACACTGCACCACCGTCTGGGAAGAGTGTTTGAACCATAGGTTGTAAATGGCCCTCCAAAATGGTCTTATAGTCCTTGGCAGTGATACGTCCCCCGAGAACAATTAGTGGACCCAATGTGTACCATGATATTGCACCCCAAACCATTACTGATCCACCTCCGTGTTTGACTGTGGGTGCCAAGCAGTCTGGGTTGTAGGCATCAGAGGGGCTCCTCCAGACGAATACCCTCCCTGTTGTTTGGAAGACAGTGTAGCTGGACTCATCCGAGAATATGACGCGTTTGAGGTCATCCAACGTCCAGGTTTTATGCGTCCGGCACCACTGAACCCGCTTGGAGGCATTTGTACTACTGATGAAAGGCTTCGGTATAGCAACCCTGCCATGGATGTTGGATTTATGCAGGTAACGACGGATTGTCTTCGTGCACACAGGTTCCTGGAGGTGTGTATTCATTTCTGCGGTGATTTCTGCTGCGGTGGTTTTTCGCTTTCGTGCAACAATCCTGGTCAATGTCCTGACGTCTCTTTCCGACAACTTCCGTTTTCCCCTGCAGTTGCTCCTCCTGCACGTGGTTCGTCCTTCCTGTTCATATGCACACACCACCCTGGATACTGTAGCACGTGAGACATCACAAAGTGTGGCAGTTTTGGACACAGATGCACCTGCTAGACGCGCCCCAACAATCTGCCCTCTTTTGAAGTCGGATATGTCTCCCATTATAGCGCTCTGCACAGAAAATTTGAAGCTTACTATCGAACTTTTCTACTGGAGTGACTACCAAGAACTCTGACACGTGATTCAATGATATGCATACGATTAATTACCTAGCAGAAGGTTCTATTCAGCCCTGGGGGTATCCAGTGCTATTTGCGAAGGTGTTTCAGTTTCAATGTCCAATACCTGTATATCTCAAGGAAATTCGGGTTATACTGAATTAAAGATTACACAGTGATAACAATGTTCAACAGGAACTCTAATTGTAAATTGTTCTATTTCTCTCGGAATGTAAAATGGAAATATGGCTTTAATAGCTCCAAAATAACAGTGAATGTAAACTACTGACTAAACAATCTGCTATATTGTTACTGAATATAGGTCTGAACGTAAGACTTTAATAAATACAACAAAACAATTAACTGGATAAAATACAGAATTTAGATTAAGGTAATCAGGGTTCTCTACGTATAATCAGTATTGCATCTAGGTTGGAATAGAAGGGCGCGGCGCCCTGCCCTTTTTCGTTGGATTTATTTAAACTAACCATTATAATGTGCGCTTATGTCTCCGACTTGCCCTACTTTTTGACCAAATGTGCCCCAATTATTGTTTATTTTCCTGCCCTGCCATTTTGCTAGATGCAACCCTGATAATGTGACTGTTCTAAGGTACGTTATAATTGTCCTTCCCACTGTTTCATAGAATTAAATAATCCGTTCCCAAATACAATAATAAGAAACAATATGTAAGAATGAAATTATGTGAGGAATTAAAGAATTGGCCATTGAGACATTAAATTGGAAAGGGGCTTTACCATGCCTTCTCAATCTGTCCACTCTTGGATCTCTTTCGTCCTCTCTGCTACCTCAGCTTGGCGGGAGGGGGTTCCTTCTCTTCCAACGGAGTGGCTCACAGAAAGATCGTCTCTGGCTTCTTGTACTGGATCTGGGTACTCCACGAGGCTCGGTACACACTCTTGCAACATCCCTCGCAAACCATGAAATTACTGTAATTGATGACGCTGGTTCTCAGCTTGATAGAAACTTCTCAAAAACACCTCGATAACGCGAGCTAACTAAAATTTCAACCTGACTGTTACATTTTCATAAACTACAACTCAAACTGGATTAATACTAAAATTTAAAACTTCCCATCTGGAATCCGAGGATTACCAGCTGGAGGCCGAATCAGTATAAAAATTTATGAGTAGTTCGCCGCACACTCGGCTACGGGATTCGTTACATTGCTACTGACTAAAAATTTTCACTTAGCATAACTGACAAAACAATTTCGTTTTCGACAGCCAATCAAACTTCGGCACCCACGTGATCATTCCCGGTCTCTTTTCTCTCTTCAAAATCCAAAGTTCAATCTCTACATTCATCTTTCTTGCTTTCTATCTGTTCATCCGGTTCTCCGATTTACTTGTCCTACTCTGGCCATACAATTTCGATCCTTGAATATGATTCTAATGATCAAAACAAAGCTGTGTAAACTGACTCTTACTTTCTCCTTCTGACAAACCTTAAAACTTGGCTCCTTTTTAACAACTCCTAACACCCATGCATAAAAAATATTTAAAACAATTAATAACTTTATTTAATCTTTCTCTACATAAAAACTCTTCTAAACTTTATATAAACTCTTAACTTCTGAGTCTAAATAGACAATCCTGAACGCGAATAATAAAAATAGCTCATTTGCATAAATAATCTGAATATTCTAATTCTGGCTAATTAATTCTCAAACCTTACAAATGCACAGCTCTTTTTGAGGTTCCTTGACCCTTTATAAGATTTTTAGATTTTTCTTTGCGAGCACATTTTCGGGTATCAGGCACGTGTTCAGGATCAAAGGGCAGCAGGGTGGAAATTTTTCATCAAAAGGGCAAAGAGGGCGTCGCACCCCGTAAACCCTGCCTAATAACTATTTCCTTAATTTATTGTTAAATTTTATTAATTAATTTGGTAATCTTCGTAAATTTGCCAGCACTGGCGTCGTGTGAAACGTAGAGTGATATGCAGTGTTGGTGAGGGAGTATGTAGCGCAATACATTATAATTTTAAATAAAAATAGTATTCATGGATGCTTATCTCATCTTATAAATTATTTCGAGACAAATAATTGTACAGCAAAATTAAGATTTTATGCTTAATCAGGGTGTCCAGCGAGTTATTCAAAAAAAATTCCCGTATATTTCCAGTATTTTCTCAAAAATTTCACGTATATTCTAAATAAACTTAATGTGATCATTTATTAAATATTCTTCACATAATTATGTAAATAATAAACTTTAGGAAGGGTCTTTATCTATACAAATTAAAATTTTTAATCATATTTTATTTCTGACGAAGTTCTTTCATTGCTTCATCAATAGCTGTAACTTCTCTCGCTGTTATAAATTTTCCCTGACCATAAGCAGCAAAAAAATCTATCTTGATAGAAAAATGACTGAAAGAAGACAGAAGATAACCTAAAAACTGTGATTATGGAATACACCATTACAATACGAACATAGGAGCAGAAACAATGATATGACGTCATCACTGCTCTAATCTTCCATTGGTTCAATGGATTTTTATATCATTCACCATTTGTAAATAATTTCACTGCGATTAAAACACACAAAAATTTTTATTTATTGCTACTTAAGGAAAACTGTCTATAAAATATTAATCACTGAAAAGTAACTTTTGTAAAAAAAAAAAATTCACTAAAAAGTCACTAAAAAAATTTATTTTTTTTTAATTTCCCAGATTTTTTGGATTTTTTTAAAATTTCCCATACTTCCCGGATCGCTGGACACCATGTTAATAACACTGCTCTAACTGCAATTCTTTGGCACCTGCCGTTAACAATTTTGCTTTGGCACCCCTTACCGCCATGTTTTTTCACATTCGTTTTGGATGAAGTGCACTGCTACTGCCATTTCCACGAAATGCTATCGCTTCCAAGTTTTGTTTGTGCGCAAAAAATAAAGTGCACCGAAAGACTACACATACTTCCCTTGTTAAGCTTTATTATCAGAATAAATAAAGTGCTAATGTGGAATTGCGAGATGGTAAATGACCTATGATGTGTGGTGCAGTGACAAAAATGATACGGCAATTTGAAGCACCGGGTTCTTTGGCTGCATGTCCAAGAAGTGGCCAACCCATCCACTGCTGTCACCCCGTGCACTGTCAGAGATTTCGGCACATGGGGAATGCAGTGCTCGAGCAGTCTTCCGATGGATTCGCATTTGGTACAGCAGTGTATGGCAATCACTGAATTATTCTTAAGCGATATCCATACAAGTTGCAACATAATCATGAACTGACACCTGACAACTTCATCACTCGCAAATTGGGTATTCAATAAAAGGAGCAGCAGCATGACTGGCTTTACACTGTGCTTTGGATCGATGAAGTACATTTCGCACTTTCTGGCAGTGTTAAAACACAACTGTACACGGAAAGCCCACATGCATTTATTGAACAACCCCTACATCATCAGCCAAAAGTTTAACTTCTAAAAATGGTTACAGTCAATGATGTGTGTCTTGTGACTTTTGGCTGTGAGGATACAAGAGGTCAAAAGTGTACAACAACCAACCCATATCATTGGCAACATGTCTCTACCATACAATGAGAAATGTGGTTTAATGCAGTGACCAGTTAGGTGTCTCGCCTGATGTATGTGTTGCTGAATGACGGACAGCACACTGAACATTTTTAAGGCGATAGTTAATCTGGCATCTTAACTGAAAATGTGCCTAAACTGATGTCTGTAACCTGACAATGCCATTTGTTGGTCAAAAACCAAACAATTCTAGCATTAATATTTTTTCCTGAAGGGGGGGAAAAAAAAAACAGTTTTCATTTCAATCATTTCTGTGCAAACAGAATCTTTTTATCTGCATTTTAACTTGTTCACACCATAATTCTTGATCATGATCATTTTACACATGTTAAAGGTGAATCATGTTCAAGCCTAATCGAAAAATTGGTGTGTTCACACTGCAAAATCTTAATCACTATCGGAGTTCCAATTTTTGCTGCTAGATGGCAATAGTGGAGTTTTTTTAGCAATAGCACTTTACCACTGACCCAATCTTCTCAGATTATAAAAATAACTTGGTTTCTTTCTTCTTTCGGTTTTTAACTGATGTTCTTGAACAAATGAAGTTCCTTCTGAGTTAATTATTCATGGCACAACAATGCAATTAGTTATCTACGTTAAATAACGCTGTGTTTTGCTGCCATTATGAAAAGACCTAGCAAGCGCATTGGATTCTGGGAGTTGAACGGCTGTGAACGTAAGGATTTCATCAGGTCCCTGTAGCAGAAACAGGGTGACATGACAACATAGTCACAGATTGCATAGACACATCTCAGAAAATGAAAATTAGAAATTTGTATATAAAAGAAAAAAAATCCTTTTAAAGTCTGCATTGGTCATATTCCATTTTTGCTTTATTTTTAGGGTTTTAACATCATCTAAAACCCTATTGACGACGGTACAGATGTATGTAACATGTATGTCACACGCCGTAACTTTTGAAAGGATTGACCTAAAGGCTTGAAATTTTCTACACACGTAGGCCCTATACAGAGGACGGAGCGAAAAATATAGCGAATCCTCTAGAGTGGACCAAACCATGTGTTTTTGTGGTTTCCCCAACTGACTTCTGTTCATGTCTATGGAGTTTTGATAGCGTTTGAGCAATTTGTGACATCAGAATTTAAAGAACTATTTGAAGTATAGCGAATCCTCCCGCTACTGTTCGTAACATTTTGATGCCATAACTTTTGAAAGGATTGGCCTTGAGGCTTGAAATTTTCTACACACGTAGGCCCTATACATAGGACAGTGCGAAAAATATAGCGAATCCTCTTGGGTGTCCCGGGACCTCTTCAGGGGCCACTTGTATGAATTTCATGGTTCCTTGCCGGCCAGGTGGCTGAGAGGGCTAGGGCGTAGGCTTTCTAGTTCTCGAGTGCACCTGGTCGTGGGTTCAAATCCCGCCATGGGTACGGATGTTTGTGTTTGTCCCGGGCTGCGTACAGATAGAATTTGTGTAAAAGGCGCAAAATGACCTTAGTAGTCGACGCCAAAAATTATAATAAACCAAGCCAAACCAATCATGGTTCCTTTTTTATCTTTTGAGCAAAGAGGGCAAAAATCCTGAAATTTCGTAAATTTATAGCGCGATTCTAAAAAAATAAAACTAATATACAAGAAAAGTAATATAAGCCTTTAGGGCCCCGCCAGAGGTCCCGAGGCCCCAAATACAATTGAAGCTATAACATTTGAACGGAAAGGCCTAGGAACCTGAAATTTTGTAAATTCATAGTGTGGCACGAAAAAATTATTGCAAATATAGAAATAAAGTAATATAAGCCCCAGCAGAGCCCCAGAGGCCCCAAACACAAGTAAAGTTACAACTTTTAAACGAAAAGGTCTAGAAATCTGAAATTTTGTTTACTTATAGAAAATTACTTAAAAATTTAGCTAATATACACTAAAACTGTATGAGGCTATTGGGTCTCTATGGTGAACACCTGTACTCTACAAGAAAGAGTAAACTTTTGGTTTTAGTTTCCTTTTTTTGAAATTGATGTCTCGATTTTAGCAAAATCGGGAAAATCAAATTTTGGTGGTTGCAACTTCTAAGAATACTGTACCTTAACAATTTTCATTATAAACATTGTATTATTTTTTTTCCTGAATGCCTCGAATAACTAGTTTGCATAGATACCTAACACTTTCATATTGCACGAGTACAATTTTTAAGAAAAAAAAAATTAAATAACATCAATTTCTTGGTATTTTGAGGGGGCAGACAAACATCAAAGCTCTATATTTCTATAAATTAAGTGGAGCAGGTAGCTAAAAATTTGGACTTTTTCATGCCTCTATATCATCAATCTGTATACCAAATTTAAAGAAAATCCGAGCTGGTCATGCAAGCTACCTTTATTTTTTCAGGTGAGTTTGTATGGAATCACTCAATTTAAAAATTTAGCTAATCTATATTAAAAATTCTATAAGTTTCTTGGTAGGGGCCTTGCGGCCTCAATCTCAAATCAAGCTATAAATTTAAAACCAGAAGTCCAGAAACCTGAAATGATATATATTTATAATGTGTTGCTTAAAATTTTTGCTATTACACATTAA
This sequence comes from Rhysida immarginata, assembly GCA_023313115.1. Taxonomy (NCBI): domain Eukaryota; kingdom Metazoa; phylum Arthropoda; class Chilopoda; order Scolopendromorpha; family Scolopendridae; genus Rhysida; species Rhysida immarginata. The sequence continues at coordinate 10,716 of JAHWFO010060388.1, forward strand.
AATTGATATAGACCTCAGAGGCCTCGGTAGCGGCTACGAGGCTCCAAATTCAAATCAAGCTATAACTTTTGTACGAAAAGGCCTAAGAACCTGAAATTTTGTATTTGTGCCCCTCCACTTATTATAGTCACGAGCCGTTACTGCTCGTAACATTTTGATGCTAAAACCCTTTTATCAATGATAACGATACCTTAACTAATTTTTCATTAATTTTCTGAGAATGACTAAACTTAGTCATGAACTTCTCCAGTCATTTACACTACGTTTACATGCACGTTTCGTTCCGGATCGACTTGAGTTAATCCGAAATTGCCTCGCGTTTACATGCATCTAACTCGATCCGGAGCAAGTCCGATAAGATGCCCAGTGGGTAAAGCTCTAGATTAGGAAAGTACGCCAGACTTTGTCATCTGCTACAAAATCCGCCATTGTTGGCTCAGTCGGCCTTATCACTTGAATTACACTTCCTCTAAAATACGGCTGATATGCAATTTTTTAAAATTTTCTCATTATTATCGCCTGGAAATATAATTGACAATCAATAAATTTTGTAATTATTGATTTTTTTTTTAAATTTTGTTTTCAATTAAAATTTTTTATATATAAATAATAAGATTGAGGTTATTTATAATGTTAACTATAATGTTATTTATATGTCAAGTTTTTGATTTATTTACCTTCAATATAATAATCCTTAATAACTTTTAAAATGCATTTGCATGTTTAAGTTCTTTATACTTATTTTTATCAAAATATAATTTTATACATTCTTATCAAAACATAATTTTAATAGATTTTAACAAATTAATTTTTAGATTTATATCAAAAACTTCAATTTAATTGTTTATTTAATTGTATTAAATAATAAAAATTATAAAATTACAATTATAATTATTATAAATAATTATCAAATTATAATTTAATAAAATAGAAATTGTTAAATTGAAATTTTTGATATAAATATAATATTTAGTTTGATAATTATAATTTGATAAAAAAATTATTAAATTAAATTTTGATAAAAATATATATATAAAACTCCAATTTGATTGAAAATTTGAAAATTTTTAATTAGGAAAAATGACATTTTGATAAAAAAGTTTACAAAAAAAAAATTAAACATGCAATGTATTTTAAAATTTATTCATTTATTTATTTATAGATATTTATTGTGTTGAGGTATAAATCAACCAAGAACTTATTTTAGCTAAAATTTTCTATATTTTTTCTTTCAACCAAACAGCAAATTTAAACTCGATCCGGATATTATTATTTGATTGACCTCTTTCCTGAGGCATGCTTCCCTGGTTTCAAACCACCTCTTTCGACGGGATTGAACTCGATCCGGACCGGGGTGTTGAAGCCTGTTTACATGCCACTTTTTGCAGGATTGACTTGAAACTGGTCTTTCGATCCGGATCGAAAGTGTGCATGTAAACGCAGTTAGGCATTTGTTAAGTGCTATTTTCATGCTTCCTTGGCAGCTAAATCATAGCAAAGTGTTTCTGTCCACGCACGAAGCAATCTCGTTACCACACGTACCTCAGGGTCAAAGACACCAGTCTTCGTTCTTATTGTTTAGTGGGATTTAAAGTAGAGCCAGCAGCCATGAGATAAAAGTCTTGTCGTCAGGGTTATCGGCTACAATCTAATATGTACCTTGTACACTTTCAACTCTGGCAGTTGCAACACGTGTTTTCGAAAGTGACTCAAATGCTGTTGTTATGAGAAAATGTTAAATGCGGCATATGTGAATTCATGATTCTGAAAAAGAACCTTGGCACACATTTCGAGCAAAAGCATCAAGGAGTAGTAGTCACTTGCAAACTACCAGATTCAAAGGCAAGAGAGAGAAACGCTTATTTTAAAAGGAGCGGCAACGAAGTCGAAAATGAACAGCTTGACGAAGTTGCTTCGAATGCTCCCCAAGAAAAGCGATTAAGTCTCGACACTCGACCAATTTTGCAAACATCCACATTAACTTCGACTTTGTCTGTTCAAGATGGCA
>JAHWFO010060391.1:5559-15623 GCA_023313115.1 Rhysida immarginata
GAAGACAATTCTAAACCTCCCATTCAGGATAATGAAATGACTTGGAGAAAGATGTAAATGCTGATAAATGTTCGATTTTAATCAAAGATAAATAAGTGGTTTCCTTTGTAAACATGATAAAAGATAAAATGACTTTTATTAAACTTTTAGAGCAATTTTTCTTAGGATATTGCTAACATTCTTAACGTAAGCAGAGATAAAGGAATGACTAATGTTGCTTTTAGGAAGCATTTATTGATAAATTTAAAACAAATAGATAAAACTTTCTTTTTATCTATATACATATAAATATTAAAATATACATAAAATATTACTTGGCTATTAAAAGAGATTTAACTATTGAAAATTCATATGGATGATTTTTGAGAATTTTAAGTAGGTTTATGAAAGTCTTTGTCCCATGATAAGTGCACTGATCAAAACCAATAACTTGAAAATGATGAAAAGTGACCTAATTCTTGAGGAAAAATTTTATTCCACGTAAATCAATAATGTCATTGCCAACGTTCTTGCTGCATTATGGATTTTTAACATTTCTTTCAATATGTGCCATTTTAGTTTCTATTTTAGTTTCTTTGCAAATAAATAAAAAAAAAATTAATAATAATGGGTAAAATACATAATAATAAAGTGGTTTTATGCTAAATGTTTATAAATAGTGTCATAGCGTTTTCTCAGAAATTATTAAATAAATTTTTCAATTCACTTGAAATTAAAGATGCTTGATTTTATATATTTTTGACAAAAATGCAAAATGAAAACTGATATGATAGAACCAACAGAATTAAATTTAAGGGACTAAATTCTTTTGAAGCATACATCATTCCAATTCATAAACATGTTGGAAATCTAACCTATCCCTGGAAAATCAGTTTTGCTCATAGCCCCCCCCCCCCCCCCCCCAAAAGGAGGACGAGACACCATAAATATTTGTAATCAAAAATATGTTTAAAGCATTACTTCACCAACATTATTTTCTAATAATGATGAAAGACCTTGATAAGGGGATGGGGAAAGGTTTTCAGGACCAGTAGATATTAAAAAATGGTTGGGATTATCTTCATGAACATACAATATAAATAAATTGTTGAGAAGTCATTTTCTAATTCAGCTATTTATGTGTTTTTTTATGGGCAAAATTAAGGATTTTTATTTGAAAGAAGGGGAAGCACTCCCAAGTTTTAAAATTAATTTTAACATAACAAACAATCATTAAAATAAGATATCCTTTTGAAATGCATACAAGTGGGAAAGATTTTAGATAAAATCTTAATAACTTATTATCAGTTACTTATTAACAAGACTGTTTGAATAAACCATGCACTGTAATTCATGCAATAATTGTTATGTTCATGAGGGGATAATTTTAAAAAAGTCAAATCAAATATAAACAACTCATGTCAAAAAAGTTTTATTTATATTAATTTGCCTTTATAAAATTATTCTCCTATGAATATAGAAATTTATTTTTATTTATAAATTTTTTTTAATTTTTCATAATGCATGTTGAAAAAATGCAACATTTTTTGAAATCTTAGGCTTTTATTTTTATAAACTTTATGAGAATTTAATTTATTTAATAAAGGAGACCACCACCTACCATCTCCAGTACAATAATATCCTGGGAATTTTTTGAAGTATGTGGTCTCGAAACGCTCATGATTGCCATAAACAGTACGCATTATACCAGGCCATGGTTGTTTAAAAACCTTTAAGCCAAAAAAAAAAAAAAAAGCAATCAACTGTTTAAACATGTGATAAGAGGAATAACAACATAAATGAAAATTCTCAAGTATCAATAAAAGGAGAACAAGTGAACATACAAGATAACCTTCAGCAGGGCCAGCTAGTTCCTTACCCTCCTCATTTAAAATAGCTGGAGCCACTCCAAAGAATGGGAATGTCTATAATAAAACATTGAAAATGAAAAAAAAAAGAACAAATTTTTGAAGTGTCTATTAAAATGTTATCATTTTCATAAGCTTATGATAATCATATTTTTCTATTAATTCATACAAAAAACATACTGCTGATCCAGGCTTTGTTGGGGTTGCACCAGGTAAAGGTGTGAGCACATGGCCACCAGTCTCGGTTTGCCAAAATGTATCAACAATCACACATTTCTTATCTCCTACAACATTATAATACCACAACCATGCTTCAGGATTGATAGGCTCTCCTACACTTCCCAAAATCTTTAAGCTTGATCTATCATAACTATGATAGAGCAACAAAAATTAATGGGGAATTAAAAATAATAACAACAGCTACAATTTCTTATATTATAAAAAATACTATTATATTTTTCACTAAAATCTTACTCAGTTACAAAAGAATTTGAAAATTTCATAAGTGCCCTGATTGCCGTTGGTGCTGTATAGAACTGAGTGACTTTATATTTTTCAATAACTTTCCAATAACGTCCAGCATCTGGATGAAAGGGGATACCTTCAAACTACAGCAAAGAATTTCAAGTTTTCTATTAATGGTAATTACTTATTTAACAAGCTTTCAAATTGGAAAATTAAGAAATTAATTTTTCTGACCATGACACTTGTAGCACCATTTAAGAGTGGTCCATAAACAACATATGAATGCCCTGTGATCCAGCCAATATCTGCAGTGCACCAGTAAATATCTCCAGGATGATAATCAAAGACATATTTAAAAGTTGTAGCAGTGTAAACCATATATCCTCCACTTGTGTGAAGAACTCCTTTAGGTTTTCCTGTTGAACCACTGACATTAAAATAAACACGAAGCGATTAGAAAATAAATAAACTTTAAAAGCTGTCAGAATGATGATGAAAAATAAAACTGATAAACCAAGAGCATATCAATTTTACCACTAACACAAAATCATACCTTGTATACAACATAAACAATGGATCTTCACTATCCATCCATTCAGGGTCACATTGATCAGAGCTATCTTGCATTAATTCATGCCACCAACAGTCAATGTCCTGATTCCAAACAGTCTACAATTTTTGGGTGATGTAAAAAATCAAACATTCAAATGAAATTATTTCAATCACGAAGTTATTCTGATTGTATGATTAAAATTGTTGTGTATTATTAAGAACATAGGCTGTTCAATGAAGATTCGAGACCAATTTTTTCTTCTTCCTTTCAAAAACAACCTTAGAAATATAAGCTTGGATATTAGATGGGAGAGGGGAGCACTTTTCAGTCAGCAAGAACATGATGTAGTAGAATCATGAATGCACCCATCTATCTATGCAGTTCATAAAAGTACAAAAGTCTGCTTGTAGACAAGAGGTTTCGTTTGTGCACAACATTGTCTCTATTAAGATCATTCTTCTTTTTCTGGTACGGAGGGTAGATCATCGCAAAGACCCCCCCCCCCCCCCCACCTTCAAAGTTCAGTAGATGTCTTGAAATGCTCAGAGAAAGTGTTTTTTTTAATAATTGCCTGCATCATGTTTTTTGAAGATTGGAAGAAATCATTTTTGCAATAAGACTGAAAAGGGGGGGGGAGTTCTCTGAGAAAGACCATATCTACTTAGATTAAAACTAGTAAATGGAAAAAATTCAGTCTCATTCTTTATTGAACAGTCTTTATACGTAAATGTAAACAACATTTATACTAATATATCTGATTTACTTTGATGTCATAACTAGTCCGCTTTGCTACTTGCTTAAGATCTCCATTAGCTGTAGTTACATTTTTTTGTAATTTCTGCTTTCCTAAATGCTGAACAACAATGCAAGCTTTGACACAACCCCTAAAACAAAAACAAAAAACGTTGTTAAACACTTATAATGAATTATAAATTTATGGCTATTTTCAATTCAAAACTCACTGTTCCTTGCATTTCTCCAATGCATCATTACAAATCTCTTTCAAGTTTATCAATTTTGGACCTCGCCAAGTTCCATCTAAAAAAGATTCTGGTCATCATTAACAGAATAATATAAACATTGGCCATATTTAAGCAAATAACTCAATAATTGATAAGATTTATTGAGACAATTTTTCTAGGCTATATTTGTTTATTCATAGTCAATAATTCACCACTAACTGCAGTACATAATAAATGCAGTTCAGTGATGGCGCTAGGCAAAATCAGCATGGCGCAGCGCCATGCTGCCCCTTGCCCCACCACGCTGCCCCTCGGCCCACCCATGCTCCCTCTCGACGCTGCACAAACGCAAGAAACTGAATCCAATAAATACCAACAATGTGCGGCTTAAGTGATCATTGTGGAGCTCATCATTGTGGCGTGGGTGATTTAATTAAACTACTAAGTACATTCATTTAAAATATTAACTAACTGCATCAGTTTAGTTGGTAGCTGTGACGAGCTGTTCATCGCATTACTCCTTGTGCTTTTTTTATCCTTTTGTATTCGTGTGCGTTGGTTTCCCGTGGTCGCTTTACTGTCAAAACAAACCGCTTCGTCCGTGAGAAGAAGTATTCCTCAATAAGCTTTCACGTTTAAATTAGCATTAATAAAATGTTGAGGGATAATACATATCAACTGTATAAGGTATAAAATTTAAAAATCTTAATGCGATCATTATTCGCAATTTTATCCTGCAAAAATAGTGCATACATTTTTGAAAAATATACTTTCAAAACTATTGAGGAATGTACCACCAGATAACGTCTTTTTGTGGCATCACAAAGTAAGGAAGAGATTAGCCTAGAAGAAATTAGAAAGCCTTAACGTGCCCTAATCTCATACAGATTCCGAAGTTAGCATTATGCCTTAAAAATATAAACGTAGGTCACTGAAATGCATGTACTTTTATTAACTTTAAAGTAAGAACTTAGCTGCATTCAGTGCCCCATTGCCTTCAAGCGCGCCATGCTGCCCTTTGTTTCTGTAGCCATCACTGCAGTTATCCCTCAACATCAACATATTTTAGTAACCACCAATACCACTTGTTAACAAAATTTAACATTATAAGAAAGAGGGTAGATTTAGCAGCATTGGTCAGGCCTCATTAAAAAAAAAATAATAATAATAATCAAGGAATCAAGGATTTCCTTGAAGAATTCCGTGTACAAAACTACAAATATAGCCTTAAAAATGTAAGTGTTACATTACCAGCAGTTATGAGAAGACAACACTTTGCATCTATGATGCGTTCAGATAATGATTCTGCAGAAAAACCACCAAACTAAGAAAGATAAAATATATAAATTAATTTATAACAGACTGTTTACCTAATGGCTAACTATTCATAAAGAAACAAAAAACAACAAGCATACAATGACTGAATGAACAGCTCCAATTCTGGCACAAGCAAGCATTGAAACCACAAGTTCTACTATCATTGGCATGTAAATAGCGACTCTGTCACCTTTCTTCACACCTAAGATTAAACACAATCAAAACAAAATGATCAACAAATCAAAAATTGTGTGCAATCTCTCAACATCAATTTCAACTTTTAAAATGATACGGATAAAGCTCAGCTCATTTAGCACTTAACATGATTGTTCAAATGATAGTTAATAATCGTAACAAAAAATAAGGAAAAACTCTGAAATGGAACAACCAAAAAGGGAAAACCTCTAATCCACAAAGAATAAAAATGAAATACTGGATACATATTTCAGGTACTAGGTAAATAATGGATAAAATGTGTTCGAATGGCACCCATCCGTATCCAGGACAGTCTGAAAGGACTGCACAGCTGCATAAAGCATCTCCATACCTCTCTTGATAGGCTTCTCTTCAAGTTCATGAGGTTAGAATAAATGTAAATGATAACGGCACTTGGGAATCTAATATGGTACTAATGGAAGCGTTGAACCGTGCAAATCATGTAGCCCATAATCTGGACATAGTTCCTACAGAGTGCAGTATTCTCTTTTCTCTCTCGTTTCTGTTCATCTTTTACCTTTTCAGTTTTAAGGTTGTTAAATAACCATTAGATCTATTGGAAATTTAGCCTAGTAGGGCATCAGCTGCTGATGCTTTGCTTGGTTTTCCAAGCCTGTTAGTAAAAGGACAAACACCAACATACATGTTCTTGACAAGATTTGAACTAGCGACTTATTGGTTTTGAAAAAAGACCAAGACCTGCACCTGATTTTGTACCGTACTATACATCAATTCCTGTCTACAGTTATAAGTATGTAATTATAAATAAATAAATCTAGAGGCTAGTAAAGATGTAATTTTCAACAATTATAGTGAAAACAAAAAAAATATGCATCATTTATTCCATTTTTGAGAGCAATGCCTGAATATTCTGGTCTATTTTTGTCTCTAATTGTTTATTTTTATTGAATACTTTATACTATTGAATATTAGATGAATGGTATCACTGCTTTCTAATTTCTGAAAAGGATTAAAAAAACAGAAAAAATAAAAGAATGAAGAGAATAGGACAATGGTTTGACACCGCCCCCCCCAAGCACAAAGGCTTTGGAAAAAAATTATATTAAGCTACTTAAATCCTATAATTTACAATTACTTTTCCTCTGAAAACACCTCTAAACAATGTTAAAAAGTCTCACACGGCATCAACATCATTTTTCAATTTATCTGGAGCTCATGAAAGGCAATTCATCAAATTGCAATCAATCAGAATTATGCAAATATAGCCATCTGGCATCTCATTATCAGTGAATGCTAAAGATACTCTTTGAAATACTGCTCATATCAATAATTCAATGCAAAAATTCATATAGTAAATCTTAAAAAACAAATGATCAACATTCAAACTCCTTATATTATTCATGTTTTAACCGTATGAGGTTAATAGTTTTGTTTTGTTTTGTTTTTTCCTCCCCACATCAACTCAATGTTTATGAAGTATATCAAAAGCATCAAATTTCATGTGAAATAGTTATATGACTAAAATCATAAACTTCATTTGTATTAGAACCATGTAAAAGAACTTTAAACCAAGAGAAATAAGAGATAAATAAAAAGGAACAGGACAAATTTTGGTATATGTGTATTTTAGTATACCAAGGCTCATACTAATTCAGGATTCGTTAAAACTTTCGGAAATTAAAGATAAAACTTAACGAAATGTTAACACACTAGCAGCACGTACTTTCAGTATAATTTCTTATGCACATTCCACGTTATCCGTCACTAAAGAGTTGATTATCCGGATGGCTACACTCAAAGCTGCCATCTTAAACCCGGTACTCCATAGAACTTGGGCTTAAGATATGAGCTTACAGTATAGCGGTCCGGATAACCAGCTCTTTAGTGACGGACAACGCGGAATGTGCATAAGAAATTATGCTGAAAGTATATGCTGCTAGTATGTTAATATTTCGTTAAGTTTTATCTTTATTTTCTGCAAGTTTTAACGAATCCTGAATTAGTATGAGCCTTGATATACTAAAATACACATATACCAAAATTTTTTACCTGCTCCTTAAATTGTACATATATGTAATCATCATATAGGTAATGCTTTGGTAGCAATTTTTTCCCTTTCAGTAAATCAGTGTCATGACAGAAGCTGAATTCATTGAAAAAAAGGATATTTAAGAATCTTATATCTTCTACAAATGGCTTTTGATTTCCAAGATAAACAAAAAAAAACTATCATCATTTTCAAAGAAATTACTACTGGAAAAGACAGTTACTATGAATCTTATGCAGAAATATAGACTAACAGCAAAATTTTGATGCATCTAAAATGAGCTGCAAAATGATAAATTACTCTATCATTTAGGGGGAGGGGGTTAATCCTCAGTAACTAACACAATAAATAGCTATTTTGCTTCTATGATGTCAAATGTCCTTAACTGTAATTCAATATTAAGATTGTTCCTGAAATTTATAAATAATGACTTGGTTGCATGCTGTTTACAGCATGTTTTTGTGAGATCCAGAGATTTAATGAGAAAGCATGTGATTATTTATTTGAGTGACCTGAAATTTCCTTTAATAATAAAACTTTATTAAAATCTAAACTTTAAAAATAATTTGATAAAAAGTAATATATGATATTTTAAATTTACATCCAGAATTAACTAATACGGAACTGATTTTGAAGGTGAGGATTACATGTAAAGTGTTGTTTGCAAAAGAGATTATTTAATTATGCAATTATGACTTATCAGTAAGCTTTTTTTTTTTTTGAATAATTATTCATTACTGGAATGGAATAATTATTTATTACCTTTAGCTTTCAGCACATTAGCAAATTTACATACATCCTTCAGGAGCTCTCCGTAGGTAATTGTAAAAAACGATTCCGGGTCATTTCCTTCCCTAAAAAGAAGAAATGAAACAAATTAAACAATCTCAGTTTCCTCTATCTAAGAAGAAAGAAATACAGCAGGAAAAATAAATCGATTTTCTTCTTCTCAAGCACAACTTTCCCGCACGTGTATTAGCACAAGGGGGAAGACCGAGATTGGGGTAGCCAATAATAATGAGATGAGGAGGAATAGGTTAGGCTAAATTTCAATAGAATGTTTTGTGCTTACCAGTAATAAGCTATCGAGTCGGCCAGCCCTTTATCTTTCACGTTCCGATCCAAAGCATTGTAAGTGATGTTTGTTCGAGCACCAGTCATAAACTTAATATGAATCGGTCCTTTCTCAACATTGAAATTATAATCCAAGGTTTTCCCAGTTTCTTGGTTTTTCCAGTAAAACTCCTTGGTTATGTCACCCCAAAAGTGATCGGGATCTTGAAGAGATCGCTTGTGCATTTCGTGATACTTCTCCATGCTCGGAACATAGGCATTTTTTTGCAGTTCCTTGGGCGGTAAGAAGACATCGTCCGCCGTACCGTTTGCCTGGGTCGCCATTTTAGCTCGACAAGCTGTAACTCCTATCCTACCAATGTCGCTTCGTGAACCGGGTCCATCAAATGGCAGAGGTCGTGACGATCGCACGCGCAACTCGTAAACACGTGAACCAATCAAAATGATCAAAGGGTTTGCACTTGTCGGTCGTCGAGTCGTCCTCGCCCTGCTAACGGTCAATGCCAACAATTGCCAAACTAGTCGTCTAGTCTTAAATTCATACGAGAATAGCTCCCTGCTCTTCGTGTTCGTTCCGCCCCAGCTTTAATAAATACAACAATTATTAGGCTCAATCAGCTCCTTCAACTGCTACTTATCCCCCGTTTATTAAGCCAGCCCTTCCTTGGTTACGTGCTTCCATCGACCAGGAAGCAACTTCAAATTTTTGAATCGCTAGAACGTACCTCCCATCATTTTTCAATAACATTCGCATTTTTTCCTCAACGATACACCTGGTATTATTATCCAAGAGGTTATTAGATATTCATAATGCAATCCTTGTTTAAATTCTCTTTTATAAGAAAACAGACTTTTTTTTTATTTTTTAAACAAAGAATTGTAAATAAAGCAATAATAATGTAAATGCCCTCAAGGAAATTTCCATTATAAATTATTCAAAAACCCACGAAATCAATTGGCATTTAATGGAAATAATTGCCATTGTTTACCTGGCCCAAATATTATTGATGTGGAAATTTCCTATGCATGCATATAATGAAAATAAAACGTTTTGAATTTGTTAATTTTTTTCCAACTATATTTTATTAGAACTTTATTTTACATATTTATAAAAATATATGCCACTTTTAAAGGTTACATAAAAATTTTCAAACAAATATTGAATATCAACAATCTTCGATTAAAATTGAAAACTTCGAATATGTTATGCAAGAGTGAAATTAATGATGGATACATTATTATGTAACTGGGGAGGGAGGGGGTTAATTTTGGTAGACGATAAGAATTTTGCATTCTTTAAAAAAATATTAATGATATTTTTTTCTTTCACGTTAAATATTAAGAGGCTCCATCGGTGACCTTGAAATGACTGTCATCTATCGTGGAATAAACGTGGCCTTCGTTGTTCAAGAACGTGATGGCATCCCTGGGAACGAGATATTAAAATATGGAGCAAACTTTTAGTGTCATTCAAACAAGAACATTAAAAAGTTATGATCATAATAAGGAACTGAGGGGGGAGATAAAGAATCCCTCATTTATATTTTCTTTAATAATAATAACAACAAAGTTTTCACATAATAAATATTCTAACAGGAAAATTTTACTATAATTATAATTGA
>JAHWFO010060393.1:0-14250 GCA_023313115.1 Rhysida immarginata
GGCTAGAAAAAATTTTTGAATAAATTAGCGCAATTTTCCCGTTTTTTATCAAAATTTTCCCGTCCTAAAAGGGTTAAACCAGGTTCCTTGGAACCAATTTCGGCAATCATTTATTTTACGTTATATTTAATCATGACACATCATTCCAAGTCGTTTGATATACACTGAGTTAGCAAAACTAATGGGATAGCAAGCACATTGATTGATGGGCATGGCTCACGAATTCACAGGGGTAACGGATTAAGGGAATGGACCATTAGACGTTGAGGGAAGAGCTTGGATAAGTGATTAATCAGAAATGGCACGTCGTCGCGAGTTGACGTCTTTTGAACGGGGTATGATAGTAGGTGCCTGAGGCATGGGATGTTCCATTTCGGCAGTGGCGCAGGAATTTGGCTTTACCCGCTCAACTGTCATGCCTGTATCGGGAATGGCTGGATGAAGGCATCATAGTCCACAACAGGCACAATACCAGGCGTCCAGCTCCTCTGAATGAGCATGACCAGCGACACCTGGGACAAATGATTCAGAGAGACAGGAGCGCAACAGTGCAGCAAATCACAAACCAGTTCAATACTGGCCGCACTAGAAACGTCTCTCAGTGGACAATCCGTCGGAATATGCATGCCCTCAGGTTTGGCAGCCGTCGCCCTACACAGGTGCCAATGCTTACCCAGCGTCATCGGACACTCCGGCGTGTATTTGCCACCAACCATCTTGGCTGGACTCTGCAACAGTGGCGTAACGTCATGTGGTCAGTTGAGTCACGACATCAACTGTATCATGCTGATGGGAGGTACCGTGTGTGGCGCAGACCTCATGAAACGATGGATCTCGCATGGCAAAAGGTGGTGGTGTGGCGTCAGTGATGGTCTGGGGTGCATTTTCCTTGTTTGGAATGGGCCCTCTGGTTATCCTGGACCAAACATTGAATGGTCCACGGTATAGTCAACTCATCAGAGATCATCTGCACCCGTTTTTGACATTTCAACACCCTGACGACGTAGCAGTCTTTCAAGATGACAATGCTCCACCATATCGCTCCAATGTCGTCCGCGAATGGTTCGAGGAGCATGCAGGAGAGGTCCAACAACTGAGCTGGCCAGCCCGGAGCCCTGACATGAATCCCATCCAGCATATCTGGGATGCTGTTAAAGTCAGGCTCCGGGCAATGGATCATCTGCCCATGAACGGGCAGCAACTATCTTCGGCTCTGCAGACTATCTGGTGTCAACTGCCTCCAGAAGTGTACCAGGGACTTGCAGACTCACTACCACGCCGTATTGCTGCACTCCACATGGTCAGAGGTGGCCCGACCAGATATTAAGTAACTATCCTATGGGTTTTGCTAACTCAGTGTATTACATGCCATGTTTTAGCATGGAAAGTTCCAATGAGCCATAATGGTTACATTAAACCAGGTTTCTTGAAAACAATTTCGACTACCATTAATTTTACCTTATATTCATTCATGACACATCATCCCAATCGTTTGATATATTACATGCCATATTTTAGCACTGAAAATTTATGAAGGTGTCAGAATAGCACGTGTCATTTTTTCGATTTCAACCATTTTCAAAATGGTTCATTCCCGGAACCTTATTTATTAATTGGCGAAATAGTTATTTATATCCGCTTCTATCTCGTCATTATAATTTGTTTGATATATTAATTAATATATCTCTCTATTGAAAATTGCTAGATGGGGTCGTAAAGGTACCATTTATCCACGTGCTATTGAACAGATTTAGATATTATTTGTGACTCATTCGTGCCATGTACCACGTTCATCGACTAATGAAAATAGTAATGAATAATTGCATCTATCTCGTCATTATGATTTTTTTTTATATATAACTCAATATATCTTTCCATTGAAAATTGCTAGGCGGGAAAATAGAGGTACAACTTGAGCACGTGCCAATGAATCAATTTAGATAATATTTGTAACTGTTTCTTGCCATGAACAATATCCATCGACTGACGAAAACAGATTTTGAAAATCTTTCATAGCCTTGGAGGAGTTAGATTTACAGACAGACAGACAGAGAGATGGACAGACAGACACGTTTCCTCACACTGATAACATAAAGAACCTTTTGGTACTTAATAAACCATTGAAGAATGACATAACCAAGTACCAAAAGGTTAAACAAAACCATTCGCGGAACTATATTTTTAACAGGCCTATGTTAACTTTGTAACTTTCTAATGAACCATAAAGATACCATTACACCACGTACCTTTGAATCAATTTCGATTATCATTAGTTTTACATTATATTCATTAATGACACATCATTCCAAATTGTTTGATATAGTACATGCCATATTTATGATTGAAATTCCAGTGAAACATAATGGTTCCACTAAACTCGGTTCCTTGAAACCAATTCGGACTAACATTAATTTTACGCTATATTTATTCATGACATCTCATTCCAAGTCTTTTGATATATTACATGCCATGTTTTAACATTGAAAGTTCCATTGAACCATAATGGTTCCATAAAACCAGAATGGTTCCACTGAACCAGGTTCTTTGAAACCAATTTGGACTATCATTAATTTTACGTTATATTTATTCATGACACATCATTCCAAGTCGTTTGATATTTTACATGCCATATTTTAGCATTGAAAGTTCTAATGAACCATCATTGTTCACTAAACCAGGTTCCTTGAAACCATTTTGGACTATCAATAATTTTACATTATAGTCATGCATGACACCTCATTCCAAGTCGTTTGATATATTACATGCCATATTTTCTGTTGTCTTCACTCATGACACATCATTCCAATTTGTTTGATATACAACCTCTGACAATAAAGTTCGGTGAATGACCTCATATTGCGAGTGGATTGCTGGCTTACATGAAACAGCAGTTACTTTCCTTCAAAGTAATCTCCGTCGATGGTAATGCACCTCTGGGAACGGCTGTACAAGTCTTGGAAACTCCTGGCGTAGTCGTTTTTAGGGATAGCGTTCAGTTGGGTCGTAACATTATGTTGGATGTCTGGTCACTTCAGCGGGCGTCTTCCACGGTGTTCCGGCCTCCTCGGAACCGTTTTAACCACTGATAAACACACTTCAAAAGAATAGAACTTTCTTTGTAAACTGTTATCATCATTTCATGGTCTCTTTCGTTTGCTGATACATTTTGGGTTTCGACCACGTGGACTACACCTTCACTCTTCAATGTCCTGTTTAAACACTATAAACACATTCGCAGCACTGATTCTCTCAAATTTGTTTAAACATGTTTCGATCTGTCTTGGGCAGGATACGATGGTAGCGCACTCTTATGACCGTTAGCAATATGAGGTCATTCACCGAACTTAATTGTCAGAGGTTGTATTACATGCCATATTTTAGCACTAAAAGTACCAATGAGCCTTAATGGTTACATTAAATCAGGTTCCTTAGAACCAATTTGGACTATCATTAATTTTACGTTATATTCATTCATGACACCTCATTCCAAGACGTTTGATATATTACATGCCATATTTTAGCAAAGAAAGTTTTTGACGGTGTCATAATAGCACGTGTCATTGTTTCGATTTCAACCATTTTCAAAATGGTTCATTCCCGGAACCTTATTTATTAACTGGCGAAATAGTTATTTATATCCGCTTCTATCTCGTCATTATAATTTGTTCGATATATTACTTAATATATCTCTCCTTTGAAAATTGCTAGATGAGGTCATAAAGGTAGCATTTGTGCATGTGCTATTGAACAGATTTAGATATTTGTGACTGATTCGTGACATGTACCAGTTTCTTCGAATGATGAAAATAATAAAGAATAATCGTATCCCTCTCGTCATTACCATTTTTTTTGATATATTACTCAATATATCTTCCCATTGAAAATTGCTAGGTGGGAAAATAGAGGTACTACTTGTGCACATGCCAATGAATCGATTTAGATAATATTTGTAACTGGTTCGTGCCATGAAACATATTCATCGACTGACTAAACAGATTTTGAAAATCTTTCATAGCCTCATCCAAAAGTCTAGCAAAAGTTTATGTGCCTGGAAAGGAAAGAAAATGAACGAGTACTGGCATTGGAAAATACCCGAACAATAAATATAAGCACTTCTACTTTAAGTGTAAGAAAAACTAGGGACTAAGGGCAAGAGGTTACATCCCAGTATTTCACCTAGTATTCCTGTCTTTTGGATTTTTCTTGGAATGGATAGCCCCTTTGCTTTGTGTTGTATTGATATTATTATGTAAACAATTTGGAGTTATAATTTAACTTCTTTAGATTGTGCTGCTTATTTACAATTATAATTATCCCAGGCAACGCACGGGCCTCTGCTACTCTATATATTTTCACAAAGGATTTCTAACGGACAACTTAAGCAAAGAAATAATGCTGGAGTTCATCTGTCGCCATCCGACGATAACAGATGGCGCCTTCTGCAATTAAGAGACAACTGTTTCTACATGCTCCTTGATTGCAGAAGAAACCGAGGGAAGTGACGCAAGCATACGCAAAACTTGGGCGGACGTGCGGGTGCTTAAATTGGAGGATTCAGTTAATGAGAGTGAAAGGGTAAGGTCGCCCATTAATCGGCTCTACAACTCGTCGGAGAACTTTCCTGAAAGTTCGATGAGAGAATTTTCCGCCGCCAATGTTCTGAAGGATTTCGGCGAGCAAACTCACAAATTTGCGACTGGTGTGGACATTGACTGTATGGTAGACTGTAATAATGTTTCGTCTCTTGCCTTCTTTAATCATTTCAATTCATTAGTTTGTTCTTCAGCATCCGTAAACGCGGACACCCACAAACGAAGACTCACTCTCGTCATTTCCTGTCCAACACACGTTCGACCAGAAACAAGCTGCAAGCGACACTCCCACCGTGCAGAGGACATCTTTTCAGCCCACTATCTCTCTCGTCGCCATTGTCAAGCCACGGGACGAACTAAAGGACGATGGTCAGACCGACCCGAGGACTTCATTTTCCCCAATCCATGGTGATACATTCGGGCCAGGGCCCGACCAATTTTTCTTCTCAAGTCGCATTGAAGCTTCGCTTATCGGATTTGACGTCTTTTCCCTGGGACGACATAGTTGCCGGAATTTTTCCCTGAGCCGTACGAGCTTAATAAGGGAAAGCCTTGGCACCTTCTCACAAGGTAGGCCGGTTTTCCACATGTGAATGCTCGTAATAATTTTTTTTTTTGGACAAGTCCTAACGGCCGCGCCTTTGAGGCCAAGCAAATTAGCTCTCGCTCCCTGCACCTCTCAGGACCTACTTTCTTGTTTGGAATTCTAATGCTGTCTGAGGTTAATTGGGTTAGCGGTGCCACTAGCAAGAACCAATGTAGTTTAAGAGTGTTGAGCTAATTTCAGGCGAAAATTTTCTGCTCGCAGAATTAATCTAAAATGTTGTGCTGGTTTTTTTTGCCGCGCAATTTCTTTGTCGTCCCGGACCAATTTAATTCCTTACTAATGGCTACTAATTTTGTATTTTGTAGATTCTCTTGCAGTCCAGGCCAGGATGGTCAATGCTCTGCATACCTGCTTGGTTTTAGTGCGGTAGGCAGTACCTTTCACCCTTCCTCAATTTAAGGAAATAATATTCCTCAATTCAGTTTGATTTTTTTTGTTATTATTGTTTGAGAACGTCCGTCTATGTGAAAATTTAGTACCTATTATCGATGGCTACATTCATCTCTTATTCATTGGGAGATTTTCCTCGTGTAAGTGAAATTCCCCCTTAAACACTTAAACTTTGTATGTGGTCTCATGTCACGGTGAGTGGGTGAGTTCCACTTTATCTTAATTGAAGATATTTGTATTTCTTTATTAAAATAAATAATAGTTATTAAATAAAAATGAAAAATAAAATAATAATAAACAATAAACAAAATAATTAATAAATAATAAGTAAAATCAAAATAAAACTATAAAATCAAATAAAAAGCTGATGTTTCGGATAGAGACTATCCTTTATCAAAGCAAAAAGGATAATTCTCTAAAGGCAATTAGAATATTAGAGAATTATCCTGAAGTTATGAAAAAAGTACTAAAGGACGCCTTTATATATAGTTGGCATAGGGAACAATAAGACGATGTTGGCTAAAAAAGCAGAAGAGGAATTCGAAGACGTCTTGGGATAGGCCAGGAAGGAGGACAAATAGGAGGTAATAAGAGGATGGCGAAAAATAATGCAATAAGATAACACATACAAAATGAAAATTATAAAAAAGTTTAGGAATGATAGGGTGTCTAGCAAAACGGTTTCGTAATTTTTTTCCCGGTTACACAATTTTTTTGACAAAGCCCGGTATCTAGTCACCCTGTAAAATAGTATCGCGTAATAAAAAGGTCACTAAAATAAAAGAGTACAGAGAGCCTATGATAAAAGAGCAGGGACAGACACAAAATGAACATAGAAGTAGAAAGATATGACAGAACATTAAAACTGAGAAAAGATAAAAAAAAACCAAAAAAAACAAACTATGCTAATATTTTTATGGGGGAGGTGGAAACCAAACTACTTTCCACGTCTCCCTTGAAGCCGTTGGTCTGGCTGCGATATCTTGATGATATTTATAAAGACTCACTATTATCTTTTATCACCCATTCCAACTCCATCCACCCCTCCATCAAGTTTTCTCACAATTACTCTATCAGGACAGTTCCTTTTTGGGTGTCTCTATCTCTATCACTAACAATAAATTGTCTACTAATCTCTATAAGAAGCCCACTAACCAACACCAGTACTTACACCATGACAGCTGCCATCCGCGCCATTGCAAGGATAACATCCCATTAGGTCAGTTAACTCGCATCCATAGAATATGCACTAATCAGTCTGACAAAGACTTCCATGCTAATACCCTTACCCATTCCCTAAAAGCAAGAGGCTACCCCAAATCTGTCATACGCGCCTCTATCTATAAACATCGCAATTCTCGTTCTAACAACAATCCCAAACCTTCTCCAGCCATGACAACACCTACATTAGTTCTTCCTTATCATCCAACGCTCAATAGTATTAAAAATGTCCTAAGGAAACATCAACATATTATTGACAACTCTACTCTTCTCCACTCCATTCTACCAGAACCACCAAAAGTTTCTTTTAAACGGACATTTAATTTTAAAGATATTCTGGTTCATGCTGCTATTACCAAACCACGCACATCCACTAAGGGATGTTCTCCCTGCAATGCAAAGCGTTGTGGCATTTGCCATTTTCTTAACCCTGCTACCTCCATTTCCAGCAGTGCTTCCTCCTTTACTTTCAAGATTAACCAGAACCTGACCTGCGCTTCTCACAACTTAATTTACCTGTTACATTGCAAAGTATGCCAGAAACAGTACGTTGGAGAGACAGGCAATACCATACGCTCCAGATTTGCCGGGCATAAGTTTGATATTCTTAGCAATGCTGACACCCCTATCGCTAAACACTTTAATTCCCCTGGTCACTCTTTACAGGCCATCAGCCCTTATATTCTTCGTAGTAACTTCCATAACAAAAAAGAAAGAAAGCAATTCGAGTCTTATCTTATTTGGAAATTTAATTCCCTCACCCCTAATGGCATTAACCTTAGCAAAAGAACCATTCCCTCATTACCTTTCCCATATTCCTCTTCAACTTCAGCTATTCCCTAATTTGTCGCAGGCTCTCTGGGCCTTTTTTCTTCTTTTTTTTTTCTTTCTTTTTTCTTTTTTTTTTTTTTTTTCTTGTTTGAGTTTTAATGTTCTGTCATATCTTTCTACTTCTATGTTCATTTTGTGTCTGTCCCTGTAATTTTTTTCATAGGCTCTCTGTACTCTTTTATTTTAGTAACCTTTTTATTACGCGATACTATTTTACAGGGTGACTAGCGACCGGGCTTTGTCAAAAAAATTGTGTAACCGGGAAAAAAGTTACGATACCGTTTTGCTAGACACCCTATCATTCCTAAATTTTTTATAATTTTCATTTTGTATGTGTTATCTTATTGCATTATTTTTCGTCGCCCTCTTATTACCTCCTATTTGTCATCCTTCCTGGCCTATCCCAAGACGTCTTCGAATTCCTCTTCTGCTTTTTTAGCCAATACCGTCTTACTATTCCCTATGCCAACTATATATAAAGACGTCCTTTAGTACTTTTTTCATAACTTCAGGATAATTCTCTAATATTCTAATTGCCTTTAGAGAATTATCCTTTTTGCTTTGATAAAGGATAGTCTCTATCCGAAACGTCAGCTTTTTATTTGATTTTATAGTTTTATTTTGATTTTACTTATTATTTATTAATTATTTTGTTTATTGTTTATTATTGTTTTTTTTTTCATTTTTATTTAATAGCTATTATTTATTGTATTCCAGGGTTTTTGTGTCTCGTCCTTTTCTCTTATCATATTTCTTTATTAATGATGATTAAAGTTAATTGTTATAAAGAAACTAATAAATGTATGCTCCTTGTTTACGTAACTCCATAATCATTCACACTCTTCCAGTATGCATGTTCGTGACATACAACATATATAAAGAAAGATGTTTGGAGTTTGTTTGTTTTTATACATATTTACAGTTTTATTCCCATCTTGATGAAATTTGGCATACTTGACCTTCAAAGCATGAGGAAGGTCACCATCTACCTCAGATTTCAAAAAAGTAATAACTAATGACTAAAAATTCGATATTCATGGTTATGGCAAGGCATATTATTGAGAAATATCTCATGACCAACGAGCAGGGCAAAGTTTGTGCAACAATACTTATCAATAATGGTACCAACAAGAAATTCACAAAACTTCTGAACAGAACAACTATGTCTATCCCATGACCAATAGTGCAGGGAAAAGTTTGTGCAGCAATAGATATCAACAATGGCATCAACACGCAATGTACCAACACTATGCAAGGATAAACAATATATGGTACCAACAAGCAATTCCCAAAACTTCTGAAACTATATATATCTCATGACCAACAATGCAAGGCAAAGTTTGTAGAATATAGATAAGTTTCAATTTGTAACAATGCATAGAATTCCTGTTATTCAGGTTTTTCTTAGAATTGTGAGTTCTTAGTATTTGAAAAATCTTTCTTTTAGTAAAATTGTTCTTAGTACAATTTTTTGAAAATCTTTAAAAATGATCAGTAACTGGAGATAATAGAGACTTAGCAGCCGATTGAGAAGAGTGGAAAGACTGCAGAGGAAGCAATTCTATAGCTCTGTGCTGTAATGAGTAAATGGTAAGCATGTATGTAGAAGAGTTGGCGACCGCTAGATTACAAAATCTGAAAAAAGCCAAGTTTTGCTTCAAGACATCGACAGAAGAGTGGAAAATGCAACAACATCAAGTGTACATCTAAAGTAAGATTACGTGATTAAGAAATTATTTAAACTAGCAGTTGCATACTTGGAGAGTTCATCCTTTGTGAGCATTTAAAATTTTTTACGTTATTAATTCTAATATCTTCAAGTGTTAATTTTTAAGATATTTCAAAATTCAATCAAAAAACAAATTATCCGAGCCACGCCGGGGTTATCTCTTACCTTATTTGGTAGCACAGCGAAATCAAACATTTCATGAAAATACATTTTGACTATATTCTGTGTGAATGTGAATATTTTGTAAAGTGAGATGTTGATAATGCGATGAATGAACGCTCGTATCAAAAATAAAATGAGCATAAATAAGGCAGCGTCCGTTGAGGAGGCAAAGGATTCAGACGGGTCTCCCTTGAGCTCCCTTTCAAACATCCAGACGACTGGCAACTGGAAAGGAAAGAGAAAGAAAAAGTATTGGTCAGGGAAACTCTGCAGCTATTACAGAAAATCTATATAGGTATTGGAAACATCTGAAAAACCGTTGTTTCGAATGTAGCAAGAGGGTAAAAGATCTACGTCAAGGGCAAGAAAAACTTCATTCTAAAGTATCCAGTGAAGTTCCGTGGTTGTAAAGATGGATACCATTTTAATCTGAGGCAAGTCAACAAGAGGTAAATAAAATCCCGGTATAGCATCTAGAATTCCTGTTTTTCGGATTTTTCATAGAATGGATAATCCCTTCGCTCTGTGTTGTATTCATTGAGTTATTTAACCAATTTGGAGTTATAATTTAACATCTTGAGATTTTTCTGTTTACCTACATGTGTAATTATCCCAAGCAATGCCGGTTCTTCTGCTAGTCTATACAGGGTGTTTCAAAATTATGTACAATAAATTTAGTGACATATTCTTCAGGTCAAAAGAAGACGAAAATGTTCTATAGCACTTTGTCTGGAAACGATTTATTTACGCGATACAGCCAACTAAACCCGTGGCTCCAAATTACAGGAATTGTTCAAAGTGCTCGCCACCAGCTCGCACGCACGCTTCGGTTCGTTGCATAAGCAACCGTCTGATGTCATGGAAGAGTTCGTCGCCAGCATTACGAAAGGTTTGGCATGCATTTTCAATTCGTTGTCGCAGATCCATAATGTTAGGAACTTCTGTGCTGTAGACGATCGTTTTTACATGACCCCACAGAAAAAAGTCCAAGAGATTAAGGTCGAGTGATCTTGCAGGCCAGGCTACCGCTCCACCTCGACCTATCCACCGATTCCTGTATGCAGCATTACGGTGTGCTCGCACAGCATGGCTGATATGTGCTGGAGCGCCATCATGCATGAACCACATGTTAGATCATATCAAAAGAGGAACATCTTCCAGTAATTCTGGCAATGCATTCTGCAGAAACAAAAGTTACGTTCGCCCAGTCAATGGTAGCGGCAACACATAAGGGCCAATTAAGTTATTTCCGACAATTCCACACCAAATGTTCACGGAGAAACGCTCTTGATGCTCTCGAGCTCTGGTAACATGCGGGTTAGCATGTGCCCAATGGTGCTGGTTGTGAGAATTTACGATTCCTGTCCGGGTGAAGGTTGCTTCGTCCGTGAAAAGTATCTGGCTGAGACAATTAGGGTCTGCAGCATGAGGACGATGTATCCATTGGCAAAATCGTTGTCGGTGTGGATAGTCCGTTGGGTTCAGTGCTTGAACCAGTTACAGATGGTATGGATGCAAAAGCTGACGGTGAAGAATGCACCAAACAGATGAGTGCGGAATGTTTACCATGGAAAAAATACGACGGGTGCTTGTCCGTGGTTCATCATGTATGATGTCAATTATCACATCCTCCTCATCCGGAGAATGTGCCACAGGCCGCCCTTGTCCTGTTTGACGGCCAAAGGAACCCGCTCCCTCAAATGTCTGTCGACAGATACAAATGTTCGGTTATTTGGCAAACGTCTATTCGGAAAGCGTTCTTGGTAGAGTCTTCTTGCTTCCACAGCATTTCCGTCCGCAAGACCATACATTGGGTGTATGTCAGTGTATTCTGCACTGGAATACGTGTACATGACTTTTTTTTACGTGAATCGTAATGCGTATGTCAAAGCATGCAAACGTTCTGAAATTGATATTCCTAGTGGATGTACAGTAGTGAAACTACAGTAATGGAAACAACCGTACACAACTAATGGAACAACCCTAAAGTAGGTTTAAATGGAACAAACCACTCAACCTTGTGTTGGGTAGAAACGCTGGAACTGCTAAAATATCATCCGTTAACTACCGTGCTTCCCTACTGTATGATATTGGATTACGCAAACAAATCGTTTCCAGACAAAGTGCTATAGAACATTTTCGTCTTCTTTTGACCTGAAGAATATGTCACTAAATTTATTGTACATAATTTTGAAACACCCTGTATATTGTAACGACCCTATTTACTTTCTTGGTGTTTTTTCATCAAAAATTTAACGAATAAAACAGTAAGGATTCAATTTATTTTCTCTTATTATGACTATTACATTGAATGAGCTTATTTGGAGAAATATTAATAGAGAAATATAAGAAAATATTTATTTTTCGCTTAGAAGAATGAAAACGAAAGAGTTATTTTTCATAAAGTTTAGTTTTTTTACCGACTACAATGGTTTGTTTTTTGTTGATAAGCAATAACAATGAGACCTACTGACAAGCACATGATGTGTTTGTTTAAGAAACAATGTGAAATATAGAGATTCGAAAATTAAAGAATTCCGGTCGAGATTTCAGCGACGAAAGGATGTTTTGGATAAATCTTCCTCGCAAAGGTTTTTCCTGATTTTGAGGCCGAGATAAAGAAGTTGATTAACACTTCGTTCCTTCAGCGGACCTGCTGAGAGCAAAACAAGAAGAAACCAGCACACCTCCTGAAGGTAGGTTCTTTATCTGTGTTCGATACTTCAATGACCGAAAACGTGGACTTAACTCGAATTTTACCATTTTTTCGGAGTCAGCATTATAATGTAAAGGTTAATAGGGGTGCAGTAATACAGAAACTTTTTGTCATACAGAATATTTAACGAGCAATAGCAATAAAGTCTAAGATAAGTAAACTAAACAAATAGACCAACCGTTAACTAAACCACAGAACAGCCGGATGCTTGACTGTAAAAGGATAAAAAGTAAAAATAATAAAAAAAGAGAACGAGGAGAAAAAAATAGAATTTTAAGATTAATTCTTACCTTGTTGAATTGATAAAATTGTTGATAGACAATTTATTTTTATTTCCCTCATCGTTTCGACACGATTCCACCCACCTTGTGGAAAGTTCGGAAAATGAGGAAGTTTACTGATGAGACTTTACTGATGATGACGATCTCGCAAGTGTAAATGAAGTGAAGAGCAGGTAAAACAAACTTTTTATTGTTTTGGAGTAGGACCCTATTGTGTAAAATCCATAATTCACGAATATTAAGGATTGGCCTATCGCCAATGCGTTCGACGGAAAACGACGGTTTTTCCAAATTAAAGAAATTCAGTAATCTATAACCTAAAGAAATAGGTAAAATATTAAAGAACGACCGAATGTAACAATTCCATTATGAATGAGAAAATAACGAAACAAAATAAATAAAATCTTGTAAACATTCCAAGGAGGAGCTTTAGCAGTGAAGGAGAAATACATTTATACATTTACTAGCAGAGGTGCCCGGCTTTGCCCGGAATAATTACACTTGTAGGTAAACCAATTTTGCAATATCTTAAAAAAAGCACATGAAAACGCTTAGAATTATTACAGTCAAATTTCATAATGAAAATTCCAAAAAAAAATTTTTAAATGCTCACAATGGATGGACTTCTCCAAGTATACCACTGCTAGCCTAAATAATTCTTAGTCACGTAATCTTACTTTAGATGTACACTTGATGTTGTTGCAATTCCAACTCTTCTCACGATGTCTTGAAGCAAAACTTGGCCATTCATCACTTTGTGTAGTCTAGGGTCGCCGATTCTTCTATTTACCTGTTAACCATTTGCTCAATACATCAAGGAGCTAAAGGAGTGCTTCCTCTGTTGTCTTTACACTCCTTCTCAATAGTCTTCTAACTCACAAAAATCTCCAGTTACTGATCATTTTTAAAGATTTTCAAGAAATCGTTAAGTACTAAGAACTCTCTTTTCTAAGAAAAGCCTGAATAACACTAATTCTATGCATTGTTACAAATTGAAACTTATGTATATTGCACAACTTTTCCTTGCACTGTTGGTCATGAGATATATATTGTTGGTCCGTGCAGAGCGTTTGTGAAGTGCGTGTTGATACCATTGTTGATAAGCATCATTGCACAAATATTGCCTTGCATTGTTGGTCATGAGATATTTCTCATGAATATGCCTTGCCATAGTCATGAATATCGATTTTTTATCAATAATTATTTTTTCGAAACCTGACGTAGACAGTGACCTTCCTCATGCTTTGAAGGTCAAGTATGCAAAATTTCATCAACATCAGATTAAAACTGTAGATTTGTATTAAAAACAAACCCAGAAACAAACATCCTTCTTTAAATATATTTAGATTAAAAAAAATTAATCCCCCCTCCCCTCGAGTAGGGTAAGTCAAGTAGCAGATCCTGAAGCTATCTATTTTTACCCCTTTATCTGCACTTTTTACCTCTCCCCAAGTTTTTTTTATCAAAAATTAATTTTCTCGAACGTAATATGTAGAAAATGCAAAAAAAAAGCCCGTATATTTTCCTTTCTCATCATTTCCGAACGTATGATATATCACAAGCCATATGTTGGCATAGTTCTAAAGACCACGTGACTACCACCCCGCAAATCCTATGGAACACCTAGGCCTAACTTCATTGTATTATAGATCTTGCCTAGAGGAATCTGGATACCGAATTTCACGCCTTTACGTACCTAAATAGCACCTAGATATGTTGTC
>JAHWFO010060401.1:0-14401 GCA_023313115.1 Rhysida immarginata
CTACGGTGCAGCGGAGACAGTGCTCGCTATTGTCTTTCAACAGGAGAACCCTGGCCTTTTTCTGAGCGTCCGGAGTTTCTACCTATTCTCGTGACTCTGTTTCTCCTGCTGTAGACTCAAGTATCTACGTTCATCTGTCTGAGAATAGTTTCACTAGTATAAGTCCAGCTTCATGCTATTTGGTTTCAATTTGCCATTGAATTGCTGCATCTTTACTTTTCAAAGGATAAATAAATACTTTACGAGAATAGTCATCAACACAAGTTAAAAAATATCTTGATACCAAAAGAATTAACAGGCATCGGTCCGCAAAGGTCTGAATGTGTAAGCTCCAGTAATTCTTTTGATTTACGTGAATATATTGATCTTTTACATGGAGCTTTGTTGACTTCATTACGCAACAACTATCACATGCTACAGTCTTTTCATTATTAATAAAGGATAGCCCTTCAACGAGACTTTTATCAGCCATTTGCTGAATATTTCAAAAATCACAAGACAAAGTCTTCTATGCCATATCTGCCTGTCGAGGCTTGGAAATTGTGTAACTCCCATGTTCTTTGATTTTTGGTGACTACGATTGGGTAAAGTAATTCTATCACGCACAACATACAGGTTTTCCTTTCTGTAAGCTACACATGTTACTTGCTTCATTGAGGAATTCCATACTTCTGCTTTTCCTCTTTTGAATGTAATATGCTTCCCTTTCTTCTCTATTTGGGCCAGACTAATAAGGTTCTTTCTGATATTTGGAGTTTTATAAACATCTCTTAGAGTTATATCAAATGGTTTCCTTTTTACATAAACTGTTATCATGATATCGCCTACACCTACGGCTTGGAGATTACTTATGTTGATGTCAACACTTGCATCGGCAGTTCGAATGGGTTCATTCTTAATTTCACGGTAATTATGGAACCAGTATCTATGTTTACAAGCGTGATGCGTACCTTCACTATCTAGAATCCAGTCATCATTTGCATCAAGTTGAATCAGTGATACCAAATAACTATCAAAGGTATTCTTCTTCGAATCAGAATTACCTGCTCTACGACCAGTTCTACGTTGGTAATATGAACGTGAATAATGTCCTGTTTTTTCGCAGTTGTAACACCTTGAGTCGCTCTTATTAGGCTTGCCCCCACTATCGCTGGAAGTTTATGCTTTGTTCGTCCTTTTTGTAGTGGTGAGGACCTATTTCTCAGAGTTTTCATTTTTTTACTTATTCTTCTATCATATTCTACCATAAGTGCTTTTTGAAATTCTTTAGATAAAAATTTACTTTCATCCATGTTACCCAATGCCATTACAATACCATTATAGTTTTCAGGAAGTCCACTTAGCATCATGTAAGCAATATCTCTATTGGAAATTAAATCACCAGCATCGTGAAGTTGATCACTGCAATTTTTTATACTCAATAAATAAGAATTCATGGATTCATCTGGTTTCAGTTCTATTTTAACAAATTGTTTTCTTAACATTAGAATTCGTGGTAACGACTTAGGTTCAAAAATTGCCGCCAATGTGTTCCATGCCTCCTTGTGACTTTTTGACTCCATTATGTGGGCTTGTTGGCTTTCTTCTATTGCTAATGCGATTATAGATAATAATTTTTCGGAATCTTTCTTATATTTTTCTTAACTTCTTCTGAAGCACCAGAGGGTAAAGTCTCTTCATCTGTTATATATTTCCATAAATCATGATGCTTAATAATATGGATATGTTATACTTCCAGGAACGATAATTTGATTCGTTTAATTTTGTTATTGTGATAGGATTAATTGAAGCCATTTTACTTACGGACATCAATATGGCATTAAATAGCTCAGCACGCTTCCACTGTGTAGCAATGCTTTAAAATTGTTCATACGTATGAAGTCTCCGTGGTTCACTGTTGCTTCGTACTTGTTCCCTTGCTTGAAGTGTAGCCTGTCGTACTCAGCATTTTGCAGTTTATGCTCGGCAATATCGTACTTGGCAGCATTGTGCTAACAGCATCATGGTCGGCAGCATCGTGCTTGGTAGCATCGTGCTTGGCAATATCGTGCTGGGCCCACAACCGTGTAAGAAAAAATACTTTTAATATATACAAAAGATGGCGAAACGTACAGCAAAACTTAGGCAGTACAATCGAGAGAATTGTGAAGTGAAAAAGACTAATAACAACAATGCTAGTGCATGAAATACAATGTCGTGTTTCCTAACAATACATATACTAAATGTTCACAATACATATTATAGTTGATGCGTTTTGTAAATATAAAGGAAAATAATTAAATAAACAGAAAAATTAATAAAAAATTTTAAAGTAGTACTTTAACACCGAAGTGAAAGAGTTATTAATGAATAAAATAATATCGATATATTGATATCAATTTTATTGCATACAACTAGCAAAGTCAACTGGCGTTGCCCGGAATAATTACACTTCTAGGTAAAGAGAATAATCTCAAGAAATTAAATTATAACTCCCAATTGGTTAAATAATAACTCAATCGATACAACACAGAGCAAAGGCATTATCCATTCTACTAAAAATACGAAAAACAGGAAGTCTAGGTGATATACCGGGACTTTATCTAAACTCTTCTTGACTTGCCTCACCACTGCGGAGCATCACCAGATATTTTAGACTCAAGTTTTTTTTGCCCTTGACGTAGAAGCTCTTATACCCTGTTGCTCTATTCGAAACTCCTGTTGTTCATATGTTTCAAACGCCCGTATAGCTTTTACTGTTTTAGTTGCAGAGTTTCTCTGACCAATACTCGTTCTTTCTCTTTCCTTTCCAGACACAAATTTTTGCCAGCTGTCTGGACGTTTAATAGAGAGCTCAAAGGAGACACGCATGTCTCCTATGCCTAGATAATGGACGCTGCCTTATTAATGTTCTGTGACTGCATCTTCACTTTATGCTCATTATCAATAATTCATTATCAATATCAGCATCTCAGTTTCCAAAATATACACTTTCCCACAGAATATAGTCAAAATGTATTTTTAGGAAATGTTTGGATCTGCTGTGCTATGAAATAAGCTAGTGATAACCCTGCGTGGCTCGGACTTATTTTTTTGGAATAAATTTTGAAATATCTTAAAAATTAACACATGAAAACGCTTAGAATTAATACACTAAAAATTCTTAATGAAAATTTGAATTTTTTTTTTAAAGGATCACAGTGGATGGACCTCCTTAAAGATGCCACTGCTGGTAGTCTAAATAATTTCTTACTCACGTAATTTTACTTTAGATGTACACTTGATGTTGTTGCAAAACCCACTCTTCTTTTGATGTCTTGAAGCAAAGCTTAGCCATTCATCACTTTGTGTAGTCTAGCAGTCGCTGATTCTTCTATTTACTTGCTTACCATTTGCTCAATACAGTACGGAGTAAAAGAGTGCTTCCTTTGTCGTCTATCCACTCTCTCTCAATAGTCTGCTAACTCTCCATTATCTGCAGTTACTAATCATTTTTAAAGATTTTCAAGAAATTGTTAAGTTTTAAGAGCTCTCTTTTCTAAGAAAAGCCTGAACAACAGGAATTCTATGCATTGTTACAAATTCAACCTATATTGCACAAACTTTTCCTTGCATTGTTGGTCATGAGATATATATTGTTAGTCCGTACAGAGTGCTTGCGAATTGCGTTTTGGCACCATTGTTGGTACGTATTGTTGCACAAACTTTGCCTTGCATTGTTGGTCATGAGATATTTCTCATGAATATGCCTTGCCATGATCATGAATATCGATTTTTTTCGATAATTATTATTTTTCCGAAATCTGAGATAGACAGTGACCTTCCTCATGCCTTGAAGGTCAAGTATGCAAAATTTCATTGATCGGAATAAAACTGTAGATTTGTATTCAATACACACAAACAAACTCACGAACAAACCCACAAACAAACCCACAAATATCCTTCTTTATATGAGGGGAACTCAAAAAATAAGTTGCACTTCCACAGTATGGCCATTTATTACACAACCTATACAAAAGCAACACGGCTATAGTAGCATACAATGTAGGTTCACTTTTCCACATAGTCCCCAAGAGATCCTGAACATTTATCCGAATGATCAACCAACTTTTCGATTCCGGATGCATAGAAATCTCTTCCAGGGTTTTGTAACCACACGCTTTCATCTCCTCATCGTTTCGAAATCGTTATCCACCAGTTTTATGCGCCAATTCTCTCTAATGATCACATCCACACGGTCCACATTTGCAATGGTTCGGGATGTTGTGGGCCTGCCTACGCGATCTTCGTCTGTGATATCCGTGCGTCCTGCTTAAAATTGTTGACACCACTTTACAATTCCTTGCAGGGAAATTGCACGCTCTCCATATAAAGCAGTGATTTCACGATGAATGTCCATGCAGTTCACCCGTTTGGCTCAAAGAAATCGGATTGCTGCTCACACCTCAAGTTTGAAGTGGACATCTAGTTGACGCGCCATTACTTTTAGCCAGCTAGTCACACAAAACACGACGGGAAACCACAGCAACCGTCCTATCCGACATCTGCGCAGTTAATGTCCCTTTCTCCACTTTGTCCAAGATTGCGACACACAGCGCACTCCTGCGGCGAGTTAGTGCAAGTTACTTTAAATGAAAATAAAATAAAAACTAAAAATAAAATTTTAGTTAAACACTATAATTTATATTAACATGATGGGATGGAGCTTATTTTAGATGTATTAACAAATTTGTTTTTTTAAATTTAATATGCAGTATAAAGTAATTTCATTAAAAATATAAAGTAAAATCATAGATAAAACGCTTCACACTTAAGATCTGTAAACCAGGAGTGATTAATCGCATGATCATACCTTTCTCTGATTGGCCAATTGAAATTTTCTAGGCTCCATCTCTCCCTGGATCAACTATAGTTCATAGTCTATCGTTACCGTTTGCGCTGTGCTCCAACGAAAGCCGTTCTGTTTCTTGAGAAGATTCATACTTGTGCTTTGTCGTTAGGCCGACGGCTGTCGAGCCACCATCTGCTGTTGCGCTGGGATAGAATTGTGCTCTATTTCAACTGCCAACGCATAACGGCCCACCATCCAGTATTTGACGATCTCTTGACGCCATTTCTCTTCTTTGAATAACAAAACTGGAGAAAAGCAAGTTAATCGAAGCGATTCAAAAGTATCCTTGCTTGTATGATATGAGAACGAAAAAATGTTAATCAAAAATTAAAAGAAAAAATTAAATTGTCTCTTTTTTGAAAAATAGATCGTACATATATAGATCTATTGGAATGATGCTTATTTCTTCGATGCAAGTTTCGGAAGTTGACAGAGCATGTGCGGTGTTCCCGTTGACTGTTTTACCGCCATGGATCTGAATACAAAACTGGATCGCTCACGCCTACGGGAGGAACGTTGAAAATGCCTAACCAAAAAGATAATTGGAAGTCACAGATCTAGGAAGTAATACACGATAAGAACGGGGACAATTCTTTCTGCTGCACCAGGTATTTCATAGTTTTTCTACCGAACTAGGTGAGGAACTGCATCAATCTCAATTCATTAAAAAAATCATTTGTGCCTTTTTAATTTTAAGATTAAAGTCTTACAGCAAAATCTTTACAGCAAAACAGACAAATGCGTCAATCAGAAGAAAATTTACCAAACTTATCACATTTAAAAATATGTAAACTGAAGAAGTATTTTCAATTGATTTTATGTAACATTTACCATAAATAAACAAGAAGAAGAGTAATGTTTCCATTAAAAATGTAATTTTAAAATTGAGTCAAACTTGCCTTTTAATTTTTCAACCAAACAACTCTAAAAATGTTTTTTTTTTAAATATTATAATGGATTAAAAATAATGTAAATATTATCAAATCATTTCAATGATAAGGATTTTATTTTTAAATTTCAATTTTGATTTATATAATGTTACAGTAAGAACAAAATGAAATAGCCGGGTACTGACTGAGCGAGCAGCCTCGCCAGGCAGCCTCGGCCGTATGCCTCGCCAAATTTGCCTCGCAAGGCAGCCTCGGTTTGCAAGCGTGAGCCACAAATCGGCCGAGCATTTTATTACCCTCAGTTCAGACTGCACATACGGATAGCCGTTGCAGCTTCTGCGTTTATATTAGTTCATCTTATAAAGAAAAAGAAGAAAAAGTCTATCAATACAGATTGCAACATGGGAACAAATTAGTTGAAAAAATGTGCTTTCATGATGAAGAATAAAAATTTACACGGATGTCTGAGACTGAATTTGAAACTCTCTACCTCTTGTAAATGCCAAAATACTTAAGAATGACAAATTTTATTACTCTCAGTTAATTTCCTGGCTTATACTTCGCCAAGCGTCTTCCTTTAGCCCTCTAATTGTTTATTCTACGCATTGTGAATCCAAAGTCTATTAAAGAACCATATAATTCGATGAGCTTTAAAACCTTCTCTTTCTCCTTAGCGCGAGCGAACGAGGCAAGATAGAACCGTCTTGAGTGCGCGAGGCATTCGTTCTGAGGCGCCTTTGAGCATCGACAAAAACCGACTCGGGATGGCTCGGGCGAGGCAGCACGTGCGTTTGCCTCATGCGAGGCACGTCCTGACCGGTCGAGCATTTGCCTCACATGGCTGCTTCGCGAGGCTGCTCGCTCAGTCAGTACCCGGCTGATGAAAATAAACATTTGAAATGATTAAAACCCCGTTACAACGTACCTCACTTTAACGTACATTACAGAATAACGTACTAATTTTATATCCCCTTGGTTAAATTATCCCTTCAGTACAACGTACATCGTTCACATATCTTGCTCTGATTGGTCAATGCAGCCCTTGCGAAAGTTGCAAATGGGCCAGTGGGCTAATTAAGCCCAGTTCACATTTCATTGGTTGGTCAGTATAGCATATGCAAACCCGGAAATCTCTGCATGCTACTCAGTCTAGCATGTTCGATTGTCGATTGTCGCATGCTACTCAGTCGGGATCCAATTTGTGCTGCAATTAGATTAGAGACAAAAGCAAAATGAAATTCATAGCGATCAGGAAGACGAAGATGAAAATGGCCATTTAGAATCAGAGGTAACGCCCGTCTCAACTTTGGTAGCAATGGAGGCTATAAAAAGCTTACGAAACTATTTTGCACAGCATAGCAGTGCACCAGAAACATTTAACTTCACAATGTCAGATATGGAGGATTTTTGGGGAGGCAAGTTATAGAAAGAAAGCAGATAGCCGTTACAGATTTTTTTTAAAAATTTAATGTATTACAACATATTGTATATGCTATTTGTATTGAATAAAATAAAATGCATTTATGTATTCTTATGTTTTTCTATGAATATATGCATTTTTCACAAGCCTCCCCCCCCAGTTTCAGTATAACGTACAAATTTTTTCCAGGTCCCTTGAAGTACGTTGTAACGGGGTCTCCTTCGTTTATGGCTGTTATTGAAGACCTTCAAACAATTGAAGGGGTCAGCGCAACAGTGGTCTAACCCTCTCCGAGTCGAAAATTTAAATACTGATGCCATGTGTTGCCTTTGATGGGAACTATCATCCTATGAAGTAAAAAGATATCAATTAACATTATAAAGTTTGTTTTGAAGCCTCTATTGCTTTCTCTCCATAATTGAAAAACAACAACTGAAAAACTTTAAGTTGCTTTTACTCAATTTTATAAAAAAGTGGCTTAAGGTGCCTTGCCATAGCTCGCTTTTTGCGTGAAGCTTTTTGCTTTTAGCGTTTTGCGTGAAGCTTTTCGCTTTTAGCGTTTTGCGTGTGATTTTTCAAGCTCAAGCTATCCTAAATACCAAGCTGATATGCGCTAGTTGCGTGAAGCGCTTGCATTTTCAAGCTGCTTTTCGCTGCAAGCGGATATCTAGGTCAGTTTGGTTGGAAGTGACCAAGGCACATGCGCAGTACACGCCTTTCTGTCATAACTGCAATGGGTGCATGCATGGGATCATGAGGAGAGTGTGAATACAAAGGAGAAAAGTGAAGGAAGAATACCGCGAATTGTATTTGTTTCCCTTTTCTCCATTGGTTTAAATTTTTTTATTAATTATTTATTTATTTTATTTTATTTATTTATTTGTTTTTTAATATTTATTTTTATTTTATTTTCATTTTATTCTTTTATTATACATTATATTCATTATTAATTTATATTCTTTATTGAATTTATTATATATAATTGTTATTTTGCTCATTTTATTTCATTAATTTGTGTATTTTTACTTTATTTATTACTTAAGTTTATTTAATTATTTAAGAGTTCTGTTTATTTTAATTTAATTAGTTTTGTTGTATTATATTTATTCCATTTATGGAGGTTTAGCGAAAATAAAAAATAAATGTCATGTATTGCTAATGTGTAAATGTGTTTTCCTTTTTACAAAATACTTTTACTATTAATTATCAATAGCTTATTAAAATTAAACTCCTTTTCTGTAACAACAAACGTTTTCGTGCATTGAGAGGCGCCATTGTGTTTTTGAATTCCCGCCTGCGATTTCTCGCGAGACACTTTAGCTATGAGATACATTCAAAGCTAGTTTTTGCTTTAAAGCTTGCAAGCTACAGCTGCACTTTTCTCGCGATTAGAATTTGTTTTAAAGCTCAAACTTTGCTTTAAAGATCTAGCAAGCTATGGAAATGTACCTTTAGACCACTGTTGCGCTGAACCCCTCAATTGTAATCATATAAAATATATATCATTGTCTGGCATATGAGTATTTAAATTTAAATACGAATATAAATAATTTTAAATATAAAACAATTTACGCTTTGAATAGTAAGATTTTAATTCAAACAAATTGTAATTTTATTTCTTAGGTATATTTCTAACTAGGAGAGGTACCCGGCGTTGCCTGGGATAATTACACTTGTAGGTAAAAAGAACCATCTCAAAAAATTGACTAATATCTGCTTGTTATTCAATTATTTAGATGATCTTAAACACTTTCCTGTTTTTTTTTAAATTTTGGAGACCTTGTTAACGATATATATTACATAGAATATTAACTACAAATTGTTATAAAATCACCGTTATAATTTTTTTACTTAGTTAAACTGAAAGCTCGATTGGGAAAGCTTTCAACTATTTCATTGAACAAACAAAAAATTTTAAAAATTTGAATGGGAATTTACAATTTTATTTGCATAAAAGAGCCAGCCTAATGTATTACATGGCTAATGTCCTTTACCATGTGGCTTGGCGTTTGGTTGATTTATTAATATTGCGTTTATCAAATTTCTTTGCCTCTTTCTTTGCTGCTGAATTACTCCCGTTGGAGGTCTTCCACTTGGCAAACGCTTTGCACTTAGTATAATGCCAAGACTTCTACGGCTCCAACTGGTAGTTACACATGAATACTTCCAGAATGCGCAGTTCATACTGCACATCCCTGAGTAGCAAGAAAAGTTTCTAACTGACTTGAACTTTGGACACGTTCTAGTTTTCTTAAGATTAAAGTCACTGATGAACCAAACTTATAATTCTTTTCTGTGAATTTTTAGTTGCTTTAAATAAAAAAGGCCCAGAGGAGATTCGAATAACGTTGTTTCTTTAATGTGGAAAAACAACAACTAAAAAGGCAACAATTAAGAATCACTTACATGCATAACAGTTAAGTATTTTTACGTGGACAACAATTAAGTACGTGCACAACAATTAAGTCCCTTCACTC
Organism: Rhysida immarginata; assembly: GCA_023313115.1. Lineage (NCBI taxonomy): Eukaryota > Metazoa > Arthropoda > Chilopoda > Scolopendromorpha > Scolopendridae > Rhysida > Rhysida immarginata. The sequence goes on from JAHWFO010060401.1 coordinate 9,658, forward strand.
CCCCACACTTATTTGTTAACCACTTCTTTGAAAAACACACAATGCATTAAGGCACTCTTCAAATTTCGCCTGAGGAACTCTCTTTGCATAATGTCCGCCAAATTCTGAGTTGTTGGACAGTACTCGAGGACTATTTCTTTTTCTTGAATCTTCTCTCTGACAAAATGAAGTTTTATGTCTAGGTGTTTGGTGCGAGCGGAATAAACTGGATTTTGTGCTATCTTGATAGCGGATTGGTTGTCGCAATAAACTGTTACTTGAGAATGATCAACATATCCGAACTCGTTGAGTAGCTGCTTCATTCCTACTATTTCACGTACTCCTAGCGCTAAGGCTGCATACTCAGCTTCGGTAGACGAAAAAGTGACAAGGTTTTGCATTTTAGCCATCCATGATATTAGACATCCACGAAATAACATGACGTTGCCGCTATACGACCTGCGGTCCATGGTGTCATTTCCCCTGTCTGCATCCGTATACGCTTCCATCTGGTCATTACGTTTCTTGAGTTCCAAACAGATATCAGGTTTTCCTGACAAGTAGCGTAGTATCGTTTTCACGGCTACCCAGTGTTCTACTTTTGGAGCTTTGTTGTATTGGCTTAAGCAATTTACTGCGTATGCCATTTCTGGGTGAGTAGTGTTAGCCAAATGCAACAGCGAACTAATTGCTTGTTGATATGGTACGTTTCGCAGGATTTTGGCATTTGGATTTGGTCGTTGACTAGCAAGCCACTTCATTTCCATAGGGGTTGCTGCTTTTTTAGCTTCTTTCATCTTAAACCTATTTAGGACTTCCGCACAGTATTTGCGTTGAGAAAGAGAGATCGATTTATTTTTTCTATCTCTAATTATCTCTATGCCCACTATGATTTTGCCTCTCCGAGGTCCTGTATCTTAAATATCTCTGCAAGCATTTTTTAAACGTTTGTATTTCTTCCAAGTTTTTGGCGAGTACAAGTATGTCTTCAACATACGTGCTGGCAATAACAAGTCCAGAGTTAGTCTTTTTAACGTAGACACAGTTGTCACTCTTGCATTGTCTGAATCCCAATTTTATCATCGCTGATCTAAGTGTTTCATACCAATTTTTTCCTGATTGTTTTAAGCCATATAGTGATTTTTTTTAATTTGCAAACCTTGTGCGGAGCATTGGGGTCAATAAATCCTTCAGGCTGTGATATGTATAGCTCTTCTGCAACAGGTCCGTACAATATGCATTATCAACATCCATTTGTTGCATTTCCCAATTATGTTCAGCAGCTAGAGTGAGCAGCAGTCGTAAAGTACTAAAACACACAACAGGTGCAAATGTTTCTTGAAAATCTTCGAATTTTCTTTGATTGTATCCTTTTGCAACAAGTCTTGCTTTATAATTGTTGATGTTAACTTTTGCATCGGTTTTCACACGGAATACCCATCTTGTATCGATCACTGCTTTCCCAGGTGGTAAATCAGCTAGCTGCCAGGTCTGAAGCCTCATAAGCGAGTCGTACTCCTCTTGAACTGCGTTCTTCCATTCATTGGCATGATCCGATTGCAACGCTTCAACATACGTGGAAGGAATGTCTTGACATACGACAGCAGATGCACGGGGATTAGCCTGCTGCAATCGTTGCGACCGGCGTGGTGACGACGGAATACCGAACACTTGCTTCTTGTAATAAGCAGTCAGTTCGTCCTCGTAATCACTTTATGGCACTTCATTTTCTACATCGGAATTGTCACCAGTGTCGTTCGAACTTAAAAATTCATCGCCTTGGGTTGAGGAAGCTTGCAAGGGTGGTTCGTCCGTACTCGGCGAGTCTTGCTCAATTAGGGACATTTGATTGTCGTAGTCATGACATATCTGGAGAATGAGTTCTTTGATCTCCCCCACTCAATCCGAAAGTGGTGAGTTGATACTCTGGCGAATTCGTGAGGATATTCTGTGAGTTGATAACCCGTGGAAACATTTCTTGCTCATGGAATATGACATCTCTTGAGAGTGAGATTTCGGCTAAGTTGACCTTTAGGAACTGCGAGCACTGCGTGCACTACAGAGAAGCATCCCTCAGAGACCCCCAGATGAGCAACTCATTCATAGCAACTGTTTCGTATCCGCCCTGCAGTAAAGCATCATTTAAAGACGCCACTGTTGACTCATAATTTCGTAGCATTTTACTCTGAAGTTATTAGAAATTAATAAAATTTATTTTAATTCGTAAATATATAGCAATAATCAGTTAATTTTATTGAAACGCTTTGTATAAGAATTTACAAAATTATTACTAATTAATAACTGATTTAAACATTTGATATATTAAAAAAATTACTAAATTGCAAAAAAAATAACTGGAGTGGGTCTTGTATCATATAAATGAAATCTGTCGCAATCTGTATATCTTAGGTAATACTAGGTCGCGATCTGTCTGATTGTGATTTGTTTGAAGTAGGATCCTGCAAAAAAAAGCCACCGGTCAAAACTCCTAGAGTAATAGCACAAATGAGGACACATCCTAGAAATAAACCTTAATTTTTATCTGATTTTTTATAATTAATTCCAAATTATTTGAAAAATATCTGGGTTTTTTTATCAGAACTTACTAGAGGTTTTATTTTCGTATTTGGAGAGGGGGGAGGTCTTTTTTTAACCCTTTCCAAATTTTTTTATTTTCTAATATTAATTTACCGAATTAATTATTTGGTGATGGCGTTTGCCATAAAATTTATACTACATATTTTCATTATTGTCGTGCATCCGGGTGAATATGACATTAAATTTAAGTGATAAATGAAAAATTGAGCCACGAGCCTACATTACAGTCAACAATGACTTAATTGCTCAGAGCATCACGAGCTCAGACTGGAATTTTCTTTTTCATTCCTATTTTCATTTATTATTTATTTAAATGCATTTAACATCTGTATTGTAACATTTTAACATCTGAGGCATCGTGTTTAAATAATCTATCAGCTTTTCTTTAATAAATTGATACTTGGGGTCTTTGTTACTGTTTACATATATGGTGGCTATGCTATGACATATCCATTATCAGAATTATTTTTATATTTGCGGCGTTAGACCATGTAGCGAATGTACGAATAACTCCCGTAATAAGAAAAATAACCACACTTACTACTATTCTAAAAGAAAGGATCGACATACTATAACTACTATCACTACCTGTGCTGGTCTTACTATTACTGATGGACTGAATATTAGTAACTGTTTTGCCCAGCATTTCAGTGAAACTGTCTCTACTTTTTTCAACGCATTCTCGGAGAACTGTCTACCTATTGTCCCCCTATTGATAATCTCATCTTAACGGAGTTCACTGATAGATTACGAACCAAGCCTTGCAATTCTGCGATAGAGGTTCCTTCCTTTATTCTCAAAGGCCTTCGTATCATAATTATTCCCCTTAGGCGCAACTTTAATTTGTGTCTAAAAGCTGGCCAACAACTGACGTGGTCTACTTTGATATCCAAAATAAGGAAGAGCGCGGTTGTGGTTCCTGCCTTTAAGGATGGTTCTGCCAAACAGATTGACATTGCTAGTTATAGGCCGATCTCTATCCTTCCACCCACTGCCAAAGTCTTTGGCAGCATCATTCATAAATATCTTCTACAACATGTCCTTCCTCATGTTCCTGCGTGTTAATATGGTTTCATTCCCCGATGTTCCCTTGTGAGGAATCTTGTATCTCTCACCACTCATGCTCATGATGTTCTTGACCACTGCCAGCAACTGACATGGTCTACTTTGATATGCAAAACGCGTTCGACTCTGTCAATCATGAGTTACTAATTAAAAAATTGTGTGCGTATGGGATTGGTTGATGGACTCCTTCGGATAATGCGCTCTTGATTGATAATGTTGGATTGACAGTTTGTTGTATCTATACGACATCATTCTTCATTGCCCTGTAGGCCTCACTGTGTTCTACAGGGTTCTCTCCTAGGGCCTTTATTATTGGTTATCTTCACTGCTGATCTCCCCGAGTTGATTAGAAACTCCCATATATTGATGTATGCAGATGATGTGAAACGTTTTGGTAACATTATACTTTTCTTAATGCTCACCTGGTTCAGCAGGAAATTTATAGTGTATATGTCATTGGTGTGAGCAGAATGATCTTGCAATTAATGCAACCAAATGTGACAAAAAAGACCAATTTTATCGAGTTCTCCTAGTCTGTTTGTGGAAATGTACAAGTTGCCAAGCTCTGTGTCCGTGATCTTGGCGTAATCGTTGATAGCACACTCTCCTATAATTCCCATGTTGACTTTGTTCGTCTGAAGGCTTACAGAGCTCTTGGTACCATTATGCGCAATGGAGCAGATGTTTGGTGCCCTTCTACATTTGTTCGGCTCTATCAGAGTCTAGTTTTACCCATTTTGTTCTACTGTTCTGTTTTATAGAATGGGGGTTCAAATATGCAGTCTTGTAAACTGGATAAGGTGCAAAATGTTTTTCTCCGGTTTCTGGAGCGGAAATTCCCGAATTTTCATGTGTATCTTCAGATCTGTGTGCGCTCTCAGACTTTAGAATGAAGATTGATTTTGCCTTTCTTAAGAATGTTTTAGTAGGAAAGATGGATGCTCCGAACCTTCTCGAGTCCATTTTTATCCGAGTACCGTCTCATACTGCGAGGAAGCCCGTGTTGAAGCTTTGGCCTCCTAAACGAAAACTATACAATGAGAATTCTGATGTCGTTGTTTATTTAATTAATTTTCCTCGTCATGTTACTATCCTGCCTTTG
>JAHWFO010060406.1:0-11407 GCA_023313115.1 Rhysida immarginata
ACCGGGAGAATAGAATCTTGCCCGGCACTGAGCCGCCCTCTCCCCCCCCCCCCCCGAAGAGGGAGGAGTGAAGGGGGAGGACGGGGATGGATTCCCGTTCTACATTGGTCGTAAATGCATCAGCTCGCTATTAAAAAGAATATTCGACTCCGAGATGCGTTTGTATGTTTATACGCAGAAAGGGTGGCTTGTAAACTGTTAGGAGAAGAGGCTGAGAGCGGGAATTCTTTTAGGCCAAATGCAGTACATTTTGGTGAATATACTTAGTGGAACATGCAGTTTCGATTTCTGCAAAAAAAAAAAAAAATAGTACCGAAAGTCGCCATAGAGGGCATTTATTTCAAGAGAACAATGAATACCTAATTGTCAAATGAACAAATACCGTACAAACCAACTTTAGTAACAACAATAAACAATGTTTTATTTTTAATTACAAATGTGTTTCAGTATGACCACCAGTGTGCTGTTCCAATAGCTGCATGCGGTACACGACATTTTCTACGGCAGCTCGCAGCATATCTGCATTATTTAGTCTCATATATGTAACGTTGTTTGATCCTTTAAGATTGAGAGGTCAGGAAAATGTGCTTGATACACAAGGCTTTTCAAATATCCCCATAACCAAAAATCACAAGGGTTGAGATCAGGCGACCTGGGTGGCCATACCATGGGAAATGCACGACTAATTATTCTGTTGTCTGAAAAACGTTCTCGCAAGATCTGCTGCACCTGACGTCCGATGTGCGGTGGCGCACCATCCTGCATAAAAATGGTAGAATCCAGACAACCCTTTTCCTGCAATCGTTGTATCACAAAATTCTCAATGGTGCCCCTGCCCACACGGCCAACACTGTGCAAAACTGGTTGGGGTCCAACATGACCTTCTGATCGAAGTACTTTTGGCCTCCGCAGTCGCCGGAGCTCAATCCAGTTGACTACAGAGTGTGGGCGCATGCCGAGTGGAAGGCCTGCAAGGTCCGTCACAGCAACGTCGACGAGCTGAAAACATCTGTCAACCGTGTGTGGGCCAGAATGAGGAAGGACTACATTCGCAAAGTTTGCAAGGCTTTTCGGCCTCGTCTGGAGCGGGTTCTTGATGTAGATGGAGGCTACATTGATTAAATGACTAATTAGAATGTTATTCTACATGATAGCACAATAAAAACATGTCTAAATGCATCGTGAACATCGTCGTGTCCATTTCTTTGAGGGTCGTCACGAGTGTAACAGAACTTTTGCAAAGCCCGGTAGGTGCTCGGAGCTATGGAGCGAGTATCAGCAAAACAGCAGCATTCGTGGGGTGCTCAAGAGCAGCCGTCGTTAAAGTGCTTAAAGACTGGACGGTTAGCCGGAAGACGGGGTCTGAACGTTCGCGTTGTGGCTGCCCGCGGATGGTTGATGATCGGACAGAACGGGAGACTGTCACGACTGGTAAAGGATAACAGAATTGCAACTGCTAACCTTAATCAGGGGTCCTCCAAAACGGTCTCTGAATGCACTGTCCGCCGCACACTGCATCGCATAGATACGGAAGCCGAAGACCTGTCCACACACCTTTGCTTCCGCAGCCAACAAGCGGAAGCGACTCCAATTCGCTCAGGAGTACAAGGACTGGACTATCGAGCAGTGGAAACAAATCATGTGGTCTGACGAGTCACGATTCCAGTTACATCATGTAGACGGCCGCGTGAGAATCTGGCGGAAAGAGCACGAAAGGATGGAGTACAACCCTTCAGGCCGGTGCGGGCAGTGTTATGGTCTGGGGAATGTTTTCCTGGCATGCGTTGGGTCCGTTAATACGTGTTGAACAACGTCGTCGATCAAGTCCACCCTGTCATGTTGATGGCGTACCCCAATGGAGAGGGCTACTTCCAGCAAGACAATGCGCCATGTCACAGAGCTCGTATTGTGCAGGAGTGGTTCCAGGAACATGAGGGGTACTTTACCTTACTTCGATGGTCCCCACAATCCGCACATATCACTCCAATTGAGCATTTATGGGACGAAGTCGAACGAACCATCAGACGGCTGGATCCACCACTGTCCGATCTAGCACAACTAGACAGTGCTATTCCTCCCACCATCTTCCAACATCTCGTGGAATCAATGCCACGAACAATTACTGCAGTATTAAAGGCAAAAGGTGGCCCAACGAGATACTGACAGGATGGTCATAACAATATGCTCACTCAGTGCATCTTATTGAAAATTTCTAAGGGATATCAAATTATTACCATTACAGAGCGCGCCATTGACCGATTTCAGCCGTCTTCGAACTTTTCCGTGCTCTGTCCCATGTCTATCAATTGATGAAAACAGATATTTAAAATATTTCATACTTTTCGAGGAAATCGAATTACGGACGGACGGACAAGGCAAAAGCATAAAACACCTTTCGGTACTTAATTATGTATTCTTCTTGGCCAGATAGTCGATTGATATTCTTTAAGGTTTTGAAAGGACTTCAAAGTTTCAAAAGGATATTAAAACAGTTAGGCGAGTTAAAGAAGAACGTTTTAAACAAAGACGATTGCTAAACGTATAATTTTTATTATGTAAATTTCAAAAGCTCTTCTGAGTCCATGAAGAAACTTTTAAACATTATTTTTTCGACAAGCCTCGTTTTAATCTTGCCATCTGTAACACAGAAAAAGACGTGTCTCTTGAAATGTTTCCGCCAAAAATTTCAAAATCGATAAGGAGCGTTACCTGTAAGTAGGCTACATCTTCGATGAAGAAAAAAAATTTCCAGGCGTTAAAGGAGATTCTCATAACCCTCTTAGGTACGCTGTGACGAGGTCCTGGCTTCGTTATAAGAGCCTGGATAAGTCTCGTTGTGTATTTCATTCTCACGAGGAGTCAAAATGAACCTGTTTTTCCCCCCCTCGTCACGCGATGTTGTCATTGGCCCGAAAGCCGTGAAATCATCAACAGTTGCTCGTCGGAGGGGATGGAGGGCTCTCCCGGTCGGCGTTGGAGGTTTTTACATGGAAAAGGCGAGCTGGTTCGGAGTTTTACGTGGAAATTGAACGAGTAATTAAAAAACACAAAAGGGCTTGACTCTCGTTATTTCTTAGCTAATGTAAACAGGGAAGGGAACGTGATCGGAAAATGGAAGAAAATTTAAGCTTGGCGGGGAAGGAGGGAGGAAGAAAAGAGGCTGTTTGAAGAAAAAGAAATTTTCTTTTATAGCTTACTATTTATATCCTTCGATGACGTCACGACGAAAGCAAATGATGGGCGCAAACATCCGGTTGCCATGGCGATCGAAATGTATTATTTTATTTGATAATGGGGCGATAATTTGGGGTTGCCATGTTCAAAGCTCTCCGAAAGGAGGACACTCGGGTTCAATTTTGCTTCTTATTTTCATTATACTTCCCAACCTTCGTTCTAAATTTATTTACTTGCTTGTTTTTAGTTTCGTTTAGTTTATTGTCGAATTAAGGTGACTTTTATTCTGCAAAATTGCATAGTGAGTAGGAGGAGCTTCAGAATTTGTGCGTAGGTGTTCTCATTAAGAGTGTGCGTGTTTTGACCAAAAATAGGATTTCGCCATTTGATGGACGACGCTTTCTTTAGTTCGTTAATGGGAATTGAATTCATCAAGAGTCTTGATCCTTTAAATACGTTTTCATAGATTATCGTCCTATACCTCCTATCTTTTCAAAAAATATTTACTAATAAGGATTTGAAATTATTAAATGGAAACTGGAGATAATGCTCCATGCATAAGGAAATGATATTATCAAAAAAAAGGAAGGAAAAATTTTACGAACTGGATTCGAGCCAGGAACTACAAGTATCGCCCTCGTTGCCTCCACCAATTGGGCATCGTGAACACGGTACAGGAAGACTGGCACCACTTGCTCTTAAAGACTACGAGGTAGTCAAGATGGTAGTTCGTTGCAATGCGGAGAGTGGGCATAGTAAACTGTTGAAAGAGATGAATCATCCTCGCATTGGGGAAAACGCGTGCTCTGCACTTTCGTTATTGGGATGGTGCGTATGCAGGATCTTATAGAAAGGGGAGATCGGTGCTGAATACCTAAAAGGATTTATTAGTAGAGAGCTCAATATTTGCATGATAACTTGAAAATGACTTAACTTTTTCACATTCTGTTTTCGCCAATCAATAAACAAGTTCGAAGGTGAGATACTCGGAATAGTTACAACAGCATGTGCTCTAATGGTACCATTATGATACCACCAGGTTAAAAATATTCTATGTTAACATATGACATGTAATATACGAGGCCTGTGAGAAAAGTATCCGACCTAATTTTTTTTTTGCGAAAACCTGATGGATCTGGATCGCGCGCGCTTGCATGAGCCGATCTTGAACCTTTGTGCGTATGCGTGAATTTTTTCCCGCCTCTCAATAGCATCAGTTGCTGGCAATCAGCATTAGAGGGAGGTAGCGTGTTGTGCTCTCGTCGGTTTATGATTTGAAGAAAAATGATGGAATGACTGGAGCAGCGTTACTGCATCAAATTTTGCCAGAAACTGGGCGAGAGCCAGGTGGAAACCATCAGTCGTCACAGTGGAAGCATTCCTCGTCACCACGACCAAAGAATGCTGACTGCTTTCTTTGACTCTCGCTGTGTGGTACGCACCACAGGGTCAAACAAACCAAAGAGTACTACAGGGATGTCCTCCGTCGCCTACGTAATGCAGTGCGGCGCAAGAGACCGCAGTTGTGGTCAACAGGCAATTGTCGCCTCAAAAACCAAACTTGATTCAGACTTTTTTGGCGAAAAACCAGACTCCCGTGGTACAATAGGCTCCTTACTCTCCTGACCTGGCCACCTGTGACTTTTGGCTGTTCCCCAAACTCAAGAGGAACGCGATTTCAGACAAGAGAGGACATTATGGCTGCAACGACAGCCGAGCTAAACTCCATTCCGAAAGGACGCTTTCCAGGAATGCTTCCAACAATGGCGGCACAGCTAGGAGCAGTGTGTGGAGTCCCAAGGAGACTACTTTGAGGGTGATTAGGTTTCCAATGCTCCAGCTGTGTAAATTTTTTTTCCCGGCCGAAGGTCGGATACTTTTCTCACAGGCCTCGTATCAAACAATCTAACGACGCCTTATGAATGAATATAATGATAATTAAAGACAATCAGAATTGGTTTAGTGATACGTATTTCAGTGCTAAGATATGGCATTACAATACTATGGATGTAATATATTGTTATCCACAGGTAAATATTTCAATATCTGCGTCTTCATTGATGTCTGCCTCCGTCCTCAAAATTCGTAATTGCTGGATTAACAATGGCGTTTTTGGACCATTGTATTCTAGACCATGCTTGAAATTAAAATCTAATAATCTACAGAGGGTTGAGTACGTTACAACTAAACTATTTGCAAGCGTCATAAGTCTATGAGAAACCCCGCCGCCATGTTCGGTGGTGTTCTATCTGGTGCCCATGGTGTCGAATTATGCTCTGCATCGCACAGACCGTCAATGTACGCCGTCGTCTACTTCCAAGAGCGCGTTTCTGCAGTCCAAAGCCGCAATAGTCCATGGGGGATACGTCTGGAGATGTCTTCAAACGGAATTGAATGTATGCCCGCCTCATGTTCCAGTGTTCGCAAATGGGCGGCCGTTGACTTGGACGTATGACTCGCAGCTTTATCCTGATGCACCCATACCAGATTTCGGACGCTAAATCAGTCGGAGATTTTTGTGGATTATGTTGCGTACCGTTGACTGTGATACCCCTACCTTATTTGGGGATTCTACCAATGGGGTGAGGAAGGTATAGGAAAGTAGCGGAAGCCCTGAGTTCATCTATTTTTTTATACCTTCATCTGCACTTTTTAACCCCCCATTTTTTAAAACAAAAATTGTTTTTCTCGAACCTTGTATTTAGAAAATATAAAAGAACCCTATCTTCTTTCCTTTCTCATCATTTCCGATCGAATGATACATCACACTCTATATGCTGCCATAGTTTAAAGACCAAGTGACTGCCACCCCCACAACTCCGACCCTATTTGAATCATTTGGCCCAAACTTTACAATAATGTTGACCTTGCTTAGAGGAATCTGCATACCGAATTTCACTCCTTTATATGCATAAATACGCATAGACCTTTTGGTCCCCTCTAATTTCCGCCCCCGAAACTTTGCCCCCAGTGGGCCAATCAAAACCAAACTAAATAGTGAAGGTGCCCATGCCCGTTGTAAGCTACATTCCGAATTTCAATCTTCTACCTCAAAAAATGCGGAAATTATGAAGGGGACGGACGGACGGACAGACAGACGGACATTGTGAAAACAATAAGTAGCTTCATTCTTCCGCTACTTAATAAAACATTATAAAAGCGTGTTTTGAAAAAATCCTTTTTTCCCTCTTGTTTAATTTTAAGAGATTATAACCCCATTTCATTGTCCAAAGATGTGCAAAGCAGATGCTATGTATACTCTGTGTCAAAAAAAGGCTTGTTTGAAAAAAATGTAGCCTACCTACATTGCAAGCACCTTTCATTTTTTATATTTATTGTTTTAAATTTTTTAATACTTCGTATTGCTTAAAATTATTCGTACATCAGAGTGTATGTTATTAGTTTGTTTTTTTTAATAAAGACGAACTTGTTTATCTTAAAGGTTTTTAATGAGAGTCATTTGAAAATAACAATGTATATAAATTAATAAATAGAGAAAAATATTAAACATTAAATATTAAAAGGAAATAATTTCTAATGAAAATGCATGTATTTAAAAAAAAATAAATTTACTGAATTTTTAGCTTTAATTATTGATGGAAAACAACAAATTTAAGAACTTCAAATTTTAAAATCAATCTATTAACCAACATATTATGAATTGATGTTATCTCGATTTATAAATACTGAATGTTTAAACCATTGATAATTTGAATGGATTAAACAGGTCGGCGATGGTTTAGTAAAAAATCACTGGAAATTTTCTTGATTATAATTTCAATATGCTGATTTCAAATTTTAAAACAGTTTTGTGCTATCACGAAAGGTTTATTTGCTAAACGATATCTTCACTTTAATTTTATTATACACTCACTTCCAAAAGTTAAGCACGGAGAGATAAAATGCCAAAAAATGGACAAGCACTGCTTTGATTGACATGAAATGGTGAAAGTAAGTATCTCTATGTCTATTCATGAAACAAAACAAAGAATTACATACAGAGATTAAAAAACTATTGAATTTACATAAATTATAAGATGATGACACATTTGCGTCATTAACGAAATGTTTAAATGCAAAACTAACAAAATGACATTAATAGGGTATGTGAGCACCCCTCAACGTCATACAAAGTGTACAGAGTGTGATCATGCTTGTTACGAGGTGATCAACCACCGCAGAGTCCAGTAATAGCCATTCCTCCTGTAGGGCAGTTTCCAAATCGTTAAGAGTGGCTGGAGGTGGGAAACGTCTACATACAGCACGGCCGAGGGCATCCCAAAGATTTTCAATGGGATTAAGGTCCGGCGAGTATGCCGGCCACTCCATACGCGCAATCCCCTCACTCTCCAGAAAGTCGTCAACGATGGCAGCTCTATAGGGTCGGGCATTATCGTCCATTAAAACGAAAGAAGGACCAACTGCTCCAGCGTACAGTTTCACAATGAGGTCTAGGACTTCATCTCGATACTGTACAGCCGTCACAGAACCTCGCCTGTAGATGTGCAGGTCGGTGCGATATCCCAATGCAATCTCAGCCCAGACCATGATGCTTCCACCGCGGAATGCATGATGTTCGATGATGTTCTCGGGCCGATTGCGTGTGCCTTGTTCCCTCCAGACCCTTACACGCTTATCATCGGGTTGTAGGGCAAATCTGGACTCATCTGTGAACATAACGTTACCCCAATCCGACACAGTCCAATTCACATGCTGGCGGCACCACTGTAATCGTGCCTGTCTGGATTGGACGGATAAAGGAACACAAGCTCGTGGTACCCGGGCGTACAGACCATTCATGTGTGGCCTTCGACGAACAGTAGTGGCAGATATCGTCTTACCAATGGCCGCTGCAACCATAAATGTCACCTGTGTGGAGGTCGATCTTCGATTCCGCTTGGCTACAACAGCAATATGGCGATCTTCCGAGGGGGTCGTAACCCTTGGACGACCGGCTACAGGTCTTCGGACAACTGTTTGGCTGGTTTGGAATTGTTTCCATAATCGTGAAATGACTGAATGATGAACGCCGAAGAAACGAGCAACATCTGTGATAGACTGTCCTGCTTCAATTTGTCCAACAGCCATCCAGCGTTCAGAATCTTCCATTCGTCTTCTGGAAGCGATAGAAACACGTCTAGCTTGAAAACAAATCTTACGAATGTTCTAAACACCTTTTACCAGCACTTATATGCAACTCCTATAACCCTTCACAATGTCGGCTTCTTATACGACTGCCTGTTTTGCATATTTCTCGACGCGAAATTGTGATTGGCTGTCACCTAACATATTTGCAGACTTCCTTCTACATTTGGAGCAAATTTTAGCATCTTTAATTTAGATTGGCTTACGGAACTTAACATTTTTTCCCCGTGCTTAACTTTTGGAAGTGAGTGTAATTAACAATATTACACAGGCCTACGAGGGTTTATTGTCAAGAAAATATTCAGTGATTTTTACTAATTTCAACATGCTCATTTCAAATTTTATAACTGTTTAGGGATATCGCGCAAGGTTTATTCCCAAAACGGCATGCTCATATTAGTCGTTAATTTATGAAAACGGACAGTATTAAACAGTATTAATGTTAGAAATTCTTTAGAGCTCAATTACTCCATTCTGCTTGGGCAATCAATAAAATTAGTTTTACAATTTATTTATTATTATTTATTTATTTATTTATTTATTTATTTATTAAAAATCTAATTTAAAGTTTGACTCTGGCTTAAATTACGATTATGAAGTAGGAGTGCATGTAGAATTTGCATTATTTGCATTTTTGAAAAATCCTGGTGTGTTGGATGAAAACTGAATTCATTTTCAAAATTAGCAGCCCAAAATTATATTTAATCACCGAATAAAATTAAAATATCTTTCCAAAAGCTGAAATACTATTAAAATATTTTAAAGGAGTTTCATGAGAAATTTAAATACATTACACTTTCATTATAAATTATTTTCTTTTCTTTTAAATACGTTTATTCTAAAATGTAGAAGCAAATGTGTGTTTTAAATTTATTTATTATACCTTACACCTTATTATACCTCAAATGGTAATTAAAAATTTATATTGTTAGTTAAAAATGTTGTAAACTGTTATACAAGAACTTAAATATAATATCAGACTTTCGAAAAGTAAATAAAATTTAATATTTTGTTTAAACTGTACTCTACACAAAAAATTTTTAAGACATTCATTTATGATATAGTTGTTAATTTTATAGCGGAATTGTTTAATGTAAAATACATGTATATCAAAACTGGATTCAGCAATAACATTTTATTTCAGTAAAAACCACATGAACATTTTTTTCCCAGTAAAAACCACATTTTATTTCAATAAAAATATACTTTTAAGATGAAATGAAATTGTAAAGTGTTCATGTGGTTTTTACTGAAATAAAATGTTATTGCTGAATCCAGTTTTGATATACATGTATTTTACATTAAACAATTCCGCTATAAAATTAACAACTATATCATAAATGAATGTTTTAAAATTTTCTGTGTAGAGCACAGTTTAAACAAAATATTAAATTTTATTTACTTTTCGGAAGTCTGATATTATATTTAGGGTGTGTATTGCCATGTATACTACCGTGTTACGATATTTCAGTGCTATTCAAGGTCCACACATGGAGTTAACACCTTGACCTTTCGTCTGTATATGGCACATTTTACAACCGGACTGGTATTTTCAAGAAAAAAAATAGTTGCCATGACTTTTGCCCCAACCCTCGTAGTAATATGCCCCCCACCCATTTCTTTTTTTAGTAATTAAAAAGTTCTTATCTATTCTAAAACCAGGTACTATAGCGAAATGGTGTTGTATTTCTTTGGCATGAAGTTCTATTTTTTAAAAATGAAATTAGTAGTTAAGGGGGGGGGGGGTACTTTGCCAGAATGGGGCCACATTGCTACCTTTTCCTCTACCATAGGAGTGGTTACTTTGCACAACATGGTTTACTAATTGATTGATTTAAAACTTGACAATATCTTGAGGCAATTTATCACCACTTAAAATATACACTGCTCTGCAATGAAATTGCCCCACCCACGAGGAGTTATCCGAACGCGCCAAAAGTAGATATACAGCAAGAGATACATCTGAACACACCTTTATTACGTTATGGAGCCAAGACGTGCACTCGTTTGTACAGGGTGTCCCAACGGAAAGCGGCATCAGTATTTTGTGGCACCACCTCTAGCGGCGATGCATTATTCCAGCCGCAGGTGTAGGTGATCTTACAGGTGGCGAATGTCATCCTCGGGTACGTCTGCCCAGGCCTGATGAACCTGCTGTTTCAATTCATGGAGATTCCGGGGTGATCGTAAACAACATCCCCCCATGTCCCACACGTGCTCATTTGGCGATAGGTCTGGGGACCTCGCGGGCCATGGAAGGCAGTTGACATCGTGCAGACATGCCAAGCTCATGTTTGCCGTGCGCGGTCCGGCGTTATGCTGCTGTGAAAGACTGCGCCGAGTATGGTGTGCAGAAAAAGCAGTAATACGGGCTGCAAAATCTCTGTGACGTACCGTGCTGCTGTCAGAGTGCCTTAGATGGTGACTAAAGGAGTTCTGGTATCGTAGCTGATGGCACTCCAGACCATAAGCCCGGGTGCATTGGTCATTGGCACGTTCCAAACAAAAGCGGGATTCGTCACTGAAGACCATCGGGCGCCATTCCATTCGCCAGCCCACTCGCTCACAACACCATTACAGTCGTATCCCGTGGTGCTCAGGTGTCAAAGGAAGACACAACAATGGACGCCTGGCAGACATTGTCGCGGCGTGTAACCGGCATGCTGTTGTCGTTATTGACACAGGAGCAGTACAGTGAACAGTGGTGTTGTCGCGTAGTTGCCGCAAGGTTATGGTTCTGTCCGCTAGCGCTGTTCGCAGTACCCGACTATCGGTACGAGCTGACGTGCTTCTCCGGGCCCCAGAGTCTGGTCCTCTTGCATGTGGGCATTCCTCTCGCCATTGCCTCCAACATCGGTCTACCGTCCGTGCGTCCCGCGACACATGGACAGCAATCCGTTAATTGCGCGAACGGTTGTCGTTGTCGTCGTTGCGGCATTGAGACCGTTGTGCGGATTACAGTACTGTACGTTCCCGAGGCAGTTGCTTTCTCCCTACTGCATGGGACGTCTCGCACAGATGTCAACTGATGAACTTACACCCTGTATCAACCCAAATGTTCATGTCCCGTGAGCATGCATCTAATCGT
>JAHWFO010060406.1:11507-21910 GCA_023313115.1 Rhysida immarginata
ACCCCCCCCCCCCACTAAATAGGGATAAGGTCGGATAACTCCTTGTTGGTGGGGCAATTTCGTTGCAAAGCAGTGTATTATGTTACCATATAGCACTACGGAAAACTGACAAGAAACACACTGAGCGGCCAGTTTATTAGGAACACCCCCTAATACTGTATTGCGTCATCCCTAATAGCTGTAATGGCACGAATTTGCTGTAGTGTGGAAAAAATTTGTCACTGGAGAAATTGTTTCATGAGGTTTGTTCATGCGATTCAACAGCTGTTCCTAGTTGATGTTTATTATGTTTATTGGATGTTGGTGGATCCATGCCTCGAATAACCCGTTCCAGCTCATCCCAAAGATGTTCGATTCCATGACGATACGAGCATTGTGATACGGAAAATACTGTCCTGATACGATGGGGGGAACACACTAGCCATGAAGGGACGAACGTGATCGGCAATAAAGTTCAGCTAGCCCTGACCATTAAGGAGTTGTTCTATAGGTATCAGCGGACCAAGAGTATGCCAGAAAAACATTCCCTGACCATTGCAGGGCCTCCACCAGCCTGAACAGTGAAAACAAGACAAGAAAACAGGAGGGGTCCATCGTTTCGTACTGTTGTCTCCAAATTCTGCGTCGGCCATCTGCATGGTACAAAAGGAAAAAGTGATCTCGGGCGAATTGAAGACCACGAGATCAAAGGCTTTTTTTTGCGTTTTTGAATGAAGATCAAAGGTACGCGGAATGGCTGTTGTAGCCCATCTCTACCAATGTACAGCATATAGTGAATTCAGAGATGTTATTCTGCAGTCCAGTGTTATGATCCACGGTTAAATTGACGAGTCGTGACGTTTCTATTCGCACGAACAAGTATTCCCCTCTTACGCTCACCCCTTGGATTTGCATAGCCATAGGTGCTCCTAATAAACTGACCAATTAGTGTACATTTTTTAGGTATTAAAGGGACAAAAAAATCAAGATTCACAAAAAGTACAAAAAATGACATTTAACATTGTAAAAATGGCAACTAACAAATTGGTATGAATTTGGTATTATTTTGTTTACAAACAAAAGGTATAAGTTCGATTATTGATGTTAAAATGTGTAAATATTTTCTTGTATATTTATACATGTACGAGGTGTGTTCAAAAAATACGTAGACTGTTTGAATTGCGCGGGCCCTGTTGGTCCCAATCAAAATCGCTTGGTGTCGCCATCTTCTGACAGATCCGCTGATTACAAGGCAGTTTTTTGATTGCAAATATCAGTATTGGTTGATTAGCTACGCGGTTGTTTGTGGAGTGTGTTTTTTTTTCGTTTGGCGGATTTTTAGAATGAGTGACTTGAACGAGCAAAGAGTTGCTGTAAAATTTTGTGTTAAACTCGGAAAAACTGCCACTGGACGAGTGGAAAAGGCCAGAAATGTGGACGAGAGGTGACTGGTTGTTTCATCACGACAACGCTCCAGCCCATTCAGCCCTCAGAACTCGAGAG
This sequence comes from Rhysida immarginata, assembly GCA_023313115.1. Taxonomy (NCBI): domain Eukaryota; kingdom Metazoa; phylum Arthropoda; class Chilopoda; order Scolopendromorpha; family Scolopendridae; genus Rhysida; species Rhysida immarginata. The sequence goes on from JAHWFO010060406.1 coordinate 12,990, forward strand.
TTTTTGGCCAAACACTCGATCACTGTTCTTCCTCACCCACCCTACTCACCTGACCTCCTCCTTGTGACTTCTTCTTTTTCCCAAACTCAAAAGACCTTTGAAAGGAAGGAGACTTGAGACGATTCCCGACCTAAAGGCAAATGCGACGAAGGCGCTGAAGGACATCACAAAAGAAGCGTTCCAGGACTGTTTCCAAAAGTGGAAACACCGTTGGGATATGTGTGTGCGTCGGGGAGGAGAGTACTTTGAAGGGGACCCAGATGTGTAACTTCTGAATAAAGTATATTTTGTTTTATGACGTCAGTCTACGTATTTTTTGAACAGACCTCGTATATTGTTCTGCTAGGTATATTAAAATTTCTGCAGCTTTACGCTGAGTAAATGTTCCGTTTCTTATCGATTCTAGGCATTCTTCCAGCGTTTGAGTGGAGTAATCTCCATATCGGCAAACTCCTTTCTTCTTTCTGCTTGAAACTTACCATCCTGCTAAAGAAAAGGTAATCTATTAGCAATATTTATTTTGAACGTAATAAGATTGATATTGAGCTTAACTAAGCCTAAAACGAAATAAATGAAGTCTTTTGCTACTACTTTTTAGGTGGTGCAAAGCAGCTCTTGTTTTGGTTAGGACATAACTTCCAAATTACTTTCGATCATGTAATGATAAAATGATCAGTTTATCAAAATTTTAAGGGTAGTATTTAAACAATAAATTTTTTCTACAGAGTCGGGACCATTAATATGACCACCTCTCCTCGAACAAGTTGGAATGTTCCATGGTATGCAGATGAAAAACTGCCACCTTTGTGAACTGCTCTAGGGCTGCCGTTGTGAAGGTGTACCGCGACTGGACGAACCAGACAGTTTCGAGCAACCGAAGAGGTAACTGTGGGGCCCAACTAGGAGCAGGCGCCTGTTCATCGCCAAAAACTCCTCCAATTCGCAATGGACTATCGCCATTGGACCTCGGCCATTGGCAAAGGGTTGCTTTCTCTGACGACTCGCGGTTTCTGGTGAACAGAGTGGACGGACGATGGAGAATTCGCCGGGAAGCATCTGAGAACAGGCATCCCGACATCATCGTTGGCAGACGGAAGAAGTGTGACTGTTTGGGGGATGTTTTCGTGGTATGGTCTGAGTCCACTGATACCGCTGGAGGGTACACTGAATGCTGTTCGTTACCTGACGATCGTCGCAGACCTGGTACACCTTTTCATGTCGACAGTGTTTCCTCAGGGTGATGGCACCTTTCAACAGGACAATGCTCCCTGCCGTACTGCCAAAATTGTCCGCGACTGGTTGGAGGAGCATGAGGATGAATTCAAGCTACTCCCATGGCCACCAAACTCCCCGGAATTCAACCCCATTGAACATTTGCGGGACCATCTCGATCGTGATGTCCGTAAGCTGGACCCTCCACCACGCACGGTGATGGAATTACCGGATGCACTGATCGCCGAATGGTCCCAGATACCTACACCTTCCGAGGACTTATTGACTCTCTGACACGTCGACTAGCTGTTGTGCTTGCCGCCAAAAATGGATATTCTGGATACTAGCATATGGTCATATTAATGTGTCCCGACCCTGTATAGTTGTTGGAAGCACTCATGAAATCTCCGTAAGACCCGTTGTCGCAGTTATGCGTTCCATTTTAAAGTGGCATCCATACAAGATCCAGGTGGTTCAAGAGTTGCTTCATGAAGATCCGGAAAAACACACTGATTTTGCTTGCCAGTTTCTGGCTAGAGTAGCCGTCTATAATGCATGGCCATGGAACATTTTGTGGTCAGATGAAGCGCATTTCACACTACACGGAGCAGTGAATGCTCAAAACTGTCGCATCTGGGTTACTGAAAAGCCGATGGTTGTGCATGAAAAGCTTTTGCACTCTGATTACGTGACTGTATGGTGCGGATTCACTTCACATTTCATTCTTGGGCACTTTTTCTTGAAGAGAACACTCCTCAAGGCACTAAAAGATGTTCAATCACTGGTGCTCGTTACTTGCGAACTTCTGCTGCAGAAAGTCATTCCTGCTTTACAAGAAAGACAATGTTTAGACACTACTGTCTTATGCAAGATGGTGCAACACCCTACATTGCACGACAAGTGAAGGAACTGCTTCATGCTCATTTTGGAGATAATCGGGTGATTTCGAGAACTTTTCCAACTGCATGGCCTCCTCGTTCACCGGACTTAAACCCTTGTGACTTCTGGTTGTGGGGATATTTGAAAGATAATACGGACTGTCCCTGAATTGAAAGCAAGCATAACACGCAATAATGCGCTTTGAACATGTCATTGACACAAATGGAATGCACATTGAACAAATGCTCTGATTTTATAAATTTCTCTGCTTGTAACTTGTTTTTGTTATTATTCATGTGCCGTATTTTGACGTAGTGGTCAAAATGTGAACTAATTTTTGTATTGTAAAATTCTTTTCCCCATGGTCTGTATAACATATATCTCAAGTTTCGTCAAAATCTGATTACCAGAACGGCCGCTAGAAGGTCTAAATGGTGTCATTTTAATTATAACCATCCTGTATTTGATTTGCTTTATTATATACGAATATACAGCGTATGTAGCTCCGAGCACAATGATTTTTTTCGCTCGTCTCTTCTGTCTGCGTCATTCTTAATCAGCGGACTTCCCACTTAATCATGTTTGTTGTTTTCCCTAAGAGCAGAGTTCTTTTGCCATTGCACATAGATGACTAATACAACGGTTTGAAGGTGAAAGGAGAGGGGAGCTTAGAAGGCACAGAAGTGCCAAGGAAACTGGGTAATGGCGAAGAGAAGTGCAATTCTTATTGATTGAAGGGAAGGGAAGAAAAGTTTGTACGGCGAACGATTGGGAGATGAGCAGCAGTGACGGGCGAACTCGCTCGACATCCCCCTGCGATTTGCCCCATCTGCCACAACCGTTTGCCTTCAGCACAAGTTTTCTTAAAAAGGACTGGGCTGGAGAAAAACACGTTCTTTATATATACATATATAAAAGGTGTCTTACCTAAAGTGAACCAATAGCTAACTTCTAAAATCCAAATCTGACAGAGTACTTTCAATGGAAGAATTATTGCACTTTTATGTGAGGGTTTTTTAATGTGTATTCTATCTCCAGAGAAAACGAAGGTATTTTTGAATGTGGAAGTTCACTTTGAAATGTACAACGGAAAATCCTATTTTTATGGTATTTTCAGATTGTACACATTTTTGGTGTTTTTTCAGTTGATCAAACCGTTTGGATCATAAAATGGATGGCAATGTTTTTATTTGATCATAACATTTTTACAGTAATACCAAACAGTAGGTGTACAAAAATGTTATAATAAATGTTCAAACACATGTCCTCCTTGGTCTATGCGCAGAGACTTTTTCTGAATGCTGTGTCGTTCCCTTTTCAGGTGTTGTTGGTCGACTTCGGTAAACTTTATCTTTAACAGATCCCCAAAGAAAAAAAGTCGAGAGGAGTTAGATCAGGGGATCGAAGGGGCCATTCAACTGGTCCTCCTTGACCAATTCATTTGTCATATAAAAGGTTCATAACGGCGATCCGAGCTACGTGGGAGCTGTGTAGGATGGATCGCCGTCCTGCTGAAACACCAAAACATTTCTCAAATGTTGTGCGCAATTTGAAAATACGATTAAAAAAATAGGGGTTTCCATTGCACATTTCGAAGTTGACTTCCATATTCGAAAATGGTGTCGGGTTTTTTTTGGAAATGGAATACACATAAAAAGCCCTCACATAAGATTACAATAATTCTACTATTGAAAGTACTCTGTATTGATTCAATTTACCGTAAATCTTCTACTATAATGCGACCCCTTGTATAATGCGACTCCACTTTTTCGGCTCAAAAAATCGGCAAAAATCCTATCCTCTTGTATAATGCGACTCCCATTTTTGACTCCTCGCGAGAAATAAAATGTGCAAAGTTATACAGAAAAAAATCTTTATTTTTAAATATTCTGGATATTTAATATTCAAACACCTTCAAAATCTGATATATCTGTGTCTTCGAACAGGTCTTTCCAATCTTCCTTAGTTAATTTGACATCTGTATACCAGTCTTCTTCCTCTAAACAATTGGCTGCATCTTCATCTTCATCGTCCACAAAAGATCATTTTCTGTGCCATCCATTTTGTTGGCGATCCCAGTTTTCAAAAAACTTCTTCTAACCATGGCTTCTGGAATCGAATCCCAAGCCTGTTTAACCCAATTACAACCCTAGCGTCAATGAACTTCGGACACCTACAGAATTTTGGATAAGTACAACGAAACTAATTGTAAACAAATGAAAATTACTTTATTGAATGCACAGAGCTTTAGTACAACTGTGATATAGCATTTGAACATAAAAATTTAATAAGCGACTTTTTGTAATGTTCCGTTTTCAACACGTTGCAATGAACTTCGTACACCGTACCGTTTATTGCACATTACCACTGAGTGGCGTCACCTTTCCGACGAATGACGCTCCGAAGTCGTTGAGGCATGCTGGACACTAACTTCTGCGTTGTTTCTACTCTTCGGAAATACACGCCCGCAACTGTTGCAGTGTTCGAGGCTTCCGCTGTCTGACTTTTCGCTTTAAAATGCGCCATACATTTTCAATGGGTGACAGATCTGGGCTGGAGGCAGGCCAGTCAAACACCCTGAAACGCTGCTATTGTAGCCAAGCCTTGGTGTTCCGAGCAGCATGAGGCTTCGCGTTGTCCTGCTGAAAGATGCTTGGTCTTCTATTGAACAACTTTTGGTGGGATGGACGCAGATGCTGTTGAAGAATGTTTATACAGGCAGCAGAGTTAATAGTGCCTTCGCAAAAGTGAAACGATCCTGTCCCGGCTGCACTCACGCAGCCCCACACCATCAGCGATGCAGGCTTCTGAACTTTCCTCTGGTAACAGTCGGAATGATTACTTTCGTGCTTGGTCCTTAGCACCTTGCGACCGTTGTTGCCATACATCACTGCAAAGGTGGACTCGTCGGACTACAGAACACTATTCCACTGGGCAAGGGTCCACTTTAGATGGGTTTAGGCCCATGTTACCCGGCGACGCTTAGCTACAGTGCTCATAAATGGCTTCCTCTTTGTAGCGTATAAATAATAGTTGCATCTTCTGATGGAACGGCGGATTGTGCTTTCGGATATGGGTATATGAAAATATTCTCGAGCCCAAACAGTCATTTCACTTATGGGAGCATGCCTGTTTTTCACAATGTAACGTCGAAATACTCGTAGGTCCCTAACATTCAATAATCGCTGCTTACCTGGTGCAGTCCCTGGTTCTGTTTTTCCGATTTGTCTGAAACGCTTGATGATCCCATTAACAGTAGAGAGAGAGTGGAACTGATAATTCATGGGCAATAGCTCGCTGGGATTTGTTATTCTGGAACTGCTGTATAATTTTTTGCCGTATACACGTTTCTACTGGCTTACCACGTCCCATGACTCAAAACAACACGAATACTGTGTTCTGTCGCGTGGACGGTGCTTTTATAGCCTGATGCAAAGCATTCTGGGCGTTTCTACAGCCTTCAGGAAAGTTCTATATGCTGGTGACCCCTTGTGTACGAAGTTCTTTGAAACCTGTTGACAACGCAATTTTACATTAATTTGAATAAATTTTTTCACACCATTAAATCGATTCTAAATCGATGTTGATATTGTTCCATCTACTCAGTAAATCTATTTTCATTAGCCTGCAATCCTCTGTATGCACTTTTCACTGTGTTTTTAGCCAAATTACCTTGTGTCCGAAGTTTATTGACTCTAGGGTTGTAGTTACCTGCGAGAGGCTGGGCTTTTTCAGGTTTCCTGCTGGTGTCAACTCCACCTCGTCAGATGCCATCCAGCTAATCCAGTACTGCCTCACTCTGTCCTTAAATGGCTTATTAAGAACCACGTCAAGTGGTTGCAACAGGCTTGTCAGCCTACCTGGGAAGACTGCCTGGCTTGTCCTCATTTCCTTAAGCTTCGCTTTTAGGTGAGACGCCCTGTATATACACTGGCTGACAAAAAAAAGTTAAGCACCCACAAAGAATGGTTCAATATAATCCTATTTTGGTACACTTGCTTACCATTGGTGTGTGAGTAAACGATTAGATTCACAATGATATTTAATCTCACCTCTTGAGAGTCCGACAATAACGCAAGACGTTCAGAGAGGATTACTGTACTGCATAAAGCACCCGCGATGCCTCGCAGACGCGTTAGACATCCTATCCACCTAATGACAGGATTTGACAAGGGCCGCATTGTGGTCGTATCGTGCAACTCCCAGGCATGTGGGCCATTCAGAGGTCACAGTGGCCCGATGTTGCAATCAATGGGAACATGAGAGCTTCCAAGCATTAAGGAATCTCATGGCATCGGCACCGCCATCCGCGAACATGTACTGGAGACTCTACAACACCCCGTGAGTTCCCTCTCAGTGTCTCGACGACTCGCATCCGCTGGATTGGGGTCCTACTGCCCCATGGGTCGGTTGCCTTTAACACGACAACACCAACGCTTGCGTTTGATGCCTTTGCCCGGGAGGCTTGGAAAAAAGAGCAATGGCGTTTAGTGATCAGTCCCGCTTCTCCATGACCTCCGATGACCATCGTGTTCGCGTATGGCGGCGTCCAGGGCAGAGGGCACAACTGTCCCATATTGTGGAGAGGCACACTGTTGTAATCCCTGACATCCTGGTGTGGAGAGCCATCGGATATGCGTTCAGGTCACCTCTAATAGTGCTTCCGGAGAATTTGACGGTACAGCGATATGTCACAGACATTCTGGTCCTCATCTCTTACTTCTTCTGGCGCAGCACCCTGGGACATTGTACCAACAAGATAACGCACACCCATGCACATTACGTGTGTTTCAGGTCCTTCCGTGTGGGACCTGCCTACATCATGTTCAGGTCCTTCCGTGGCCAGCAAGATTCCCGGACCTCTCCATCATTGAGCACGTGTGGGATGACATTGGAAGGCGACTCCGTCCCAGTACCAACAACTGTGGACTGACTTGCCTCAGGAGAGGATCCAAAGGCTGTTTGACACTATTCTGAACCGCATAAGGGCATGCATTGGGACAAGAGGGGGTGCCACACCCTACTGATCTGGCACCAACATTCCACCTGTACTGCCAACGCATAAAACGCATAAATAGCAAAATATAAAACGCATTTACGGTATTATGGATTACATGTTTTATGGATCACTGAAAAATGAACTGAAACATTTCTACATGTTTGGGTGCCTCTCCTTATTAAGCCGAGCTGCAACAACGGAATTCTCATTAGCAGCACCATAGCACTTGCTCATGCACTCAATTTATTAACTGTGTAACTCATCATAATTGTACAGTGAATTGTACCTGTGTGAAATACGCAAAACTGGATGGGCATGTGACATGATTTGACATGAGTGATCTATTCATCCTAAGGTTGTGATGCGGCTTTTTTGTATTGTTATCATTGGAAGAAGTATGTACGACGTGCGATCAATATTGGGAACTGAGAAAATACTGCTATTGTGACCACTTGTGTGATGTCGTGCATGGTACACCTGCTTAATAACGTGTTGGGCCCCCTCTGGCCCGGATCACGACGACGACCCGTCGTGGAAGAGAGTTCTACCAGTCCCCGGAACACATCCACAAGCACGGCAAGCCATGCCGCCTCCACTGCACTCCATAACGATGCTGCATTGGTGACGACCTGACAGATCGTTCGATGACGTCCCACGAATATTCAATGGGAATGCAATCTGGAGAACGTGGAGGCCAAATCATTGTCATGAAGTCGGTAGCATGTTCCTCCAGCCATTGCCGTGTCACAAGGGCCGTGTGTGGAGGCGCATTATCTTGCTGGAAGATGCCGTCGCCCGCGGGGTAAAAACAGTTCATGAAGGGGTGCAGGTGGTCCCCAAGCAGATCGACGTAGGAAGTATCACGCAGAGTGGATGTCAGATGCACCGATGGACCCATTGCATGCCACGAGAAAACATCCCAGACGGCATCTCCCAACATGACTATTAACGTGTTCAGCAGAACCATCGGCCCGATACAGCTGAAACCGTGACTCGTCGGCCAGGCATCCCTTCGCCAGTCCGCAGCGGTCCAATGTCGATGTCGATTGGCCCAGACTATTCGTTGTCGACGATGTGCAGCTGTCAAGAGTGGCACCCGTCGTGGTCTCCTTCTCTCAAAGCCTGCAGCTGCCAAGGTTCGCCGAATTGTCGTCACGGACATAGTTGTGGGACGTCCCTGGTTGTACTGCATGGTAATTTGGCCCGCTGTCGCCTTTCGGTCAGCAGTTGCAAGCCTGAGGCGTGGGCGGCTCGTTCGCAGTCCGACATGGGTTGTAACCCCTCGTTGGTGCACTCTCGATAGACCCTTGCAAGGGTTGTGCGGAAAAATTGCAGGGTGTTGGCTACCAACAATCATTCCCCGGATAGTTCTCGGCGTGCTACCATTTCTACAGCTAGTTTTGCTTACAATGATTGTGAGATATCAAGGAGTCCTATGTATCTGCATTCCGAGAATGGAAGCAGTGGGATCTGTCTCATTACGTACAGGGAACCTGATTGGAGGTGTGTGCCATGACTTGGCGAGTAGTGTATAATGTGCAGGTCAAAATTAGGATCATTGTTAAGCAGCGCACATTGATTTGAGTGGTAGCAGACTTTTTGAACACCCTGTATACAGGGTGTTTTTGAATTGAGTACAGATTTTTTGGGAGATGATAGAAGAGGTCCTTAGAAGTATTTTTTGTCATATGAACATGGGGTCCCCGCAGCTCCGTTTACTTACAATACTGCATTGATCAATCAAATGACACCGAGACGCAGTGTGCGTTGGTAGGCCTAGATTATTTTATTTTTAACAATTAACACAAGCAATCTACTGTAATAACTTTTA
>JAHWFO010060416.1:0-10873 GCA_023313115.1 Rhysida immarginata
CACCCTTTCTTATCAGATGAGATAAGATCAAAAGATAAGATAAGCCCAGCGGACCGCCATTTTGGGTTGCCATGGCAACGGAGCGGCCATTTTGGATGAAAAGATTAGATAACACCAGCTGGTCGCCCCCTCCACCCGCCATTTTGAAAAACGGCGGCCATGTCTGATTTTCTTCATATTTTTGAATCCCATTTTTATTATTATTTATGAATAATAATTATGCTTTATTCAATAAAGATAAAAAGATAAGAGAGATGAAAAGATAAGAAAAAGGAGAAAGAGAAAGAAGAAGAAACGGAAAAAGGGAGAGAGAGAGAGAGAGAGAGAAGGAAGGAAAAAAGATGGAGAGAGAGAAAAAGAAGAGAGGAAAGTGGAAAGAGAGGAAAGAGAAAAAAGGAGAAGTGGTTTTTTGGGGGTACGCTGCCTCTCCCTCCCACCCTGTGCTTGGTGTCGGTGGTCCTGAACCACCTGACCTGTCGCCAGAGCGCTCTTATGGCGACAGTGCAGGGGTTCCGGTCCACCCACGCCTATGCAGGCGGGCGGGCGGTTGAGGCAGCTGGGGCACTTCGAGACTCGACCAGGGCGCTGGTTCCTGTGCTGAAAGTGGAGGGCAGAGCTTAGGGTGTCGGTGCACTCCATTGAGATGCCGAGCACCACCGCTACACACAGGGCAGCCGTCGCTGTGAGCCTCGAAGGGGATTGATCTGCACCCCCCTTATGCCGTGGCCAAGGGCATAAGAGCCGTGGTGATTCGGTTAACTAGGGATGGTTGGGCACCTTCCCCCGACTAGTTCAGCCACTGGGAAACAGATACTTAAACGTTCTCTTGGTCAGGGTGCCTATGCCGCGGCCATGCTTTATTCTGATTGGAACCAACCAAAACAATTCGCCTTTGTTAATTGTCTATGGGTGAGAGAAACCCATACGTTTTCGATTCGAGTTGGGATGACTATTCGAAGGTTTATTGTAAAGGCGTTTGGTCCTGGGGTCAAATTCGGCAAAGTGTTTCGGAAAAAAACAACTTTATTTCTTCTGGGCTCGACTGCCTTTATGGTCCGTGGCTGTGTGTAGTTCCCTCGATGGCCGCACCGTTGTATGGCGCTGCGTTCACCGTTTCTTCGCAAAAGCTATGTTTGTGCGTGTTTCCAGGCCCATTGACCGAATGTCTAGGCACTCACACCCTTCACCTTAGTGCTGGTGGAGTATCCGACGGGTTTATAAAGTCGGAAAGAGGTACATGTTAAAAAAATGCGCCGCTATTCAATCCCTTCTCCTTCACCTTCGCCTACAGCGCTCCACAAAGGACGTTGTGTATGTTTACGAGTTCCCTCGGTGTCCGCAGCGTGATGACGAGGGCGCGCAAGTCGCTCGCCTTCTCCTTCTCCTCCACCTTCGCCTACAGCGCTCCACAAAGGACGTTGTGTGTGTGTGTGTTTACGAGTTCCCTCGGCGTCCGCAGCGTGATGACGAGGGCGCGCCATGCGTTCTACCTCTAGCACAACCGTTAAAAATCGCTCCATAAAGGTTTTTTTCAGCTCTTTTCGCCCGTTGTCGCGCATCCAATGCGGTCGTCGTGTTGTTTTAAAACGTTCTCGTCGTGTGATTTTCTTTTTTACGCTTTACACGGCGGGCAACGTTTGTAAACGGCCGCCGACGCGAACCTCGCTTCGTTACAGCGAGGTTGTCGGCCATTAGGCGCACGCACGACGCGAATAAAGGTTTCTGAGCGCGAATTGAGGGTCTGTGGGTGTCTGTATGCGCAAACGTCGTCCCACCACGTCTAAAAACGTTTCAAGGCTCCGCATCAATAAAATTTTTCGACCTCACGACGTTTTAATCGCCGAGTGCACGCCTTCTCCCTGCGTGTGTTGTGCTAACGAGGGCGTCGATCTCCGCGTGTATGCGTGAAAGTCTGGGTGGTTTATTCGAGTCGTAAGCTTTCTATCCCCTTACGGTTAATGGTTACGGTCGTATGATAGGGCCTCTTCGTGTCAGCCAATACTTTTAAATTTTCTAATCTAATTCGCCTGAAGGACTTTTTGCTGTCAGATGAATACTTGTCATCTCCCTGCATGTCAAGAGTTGTCTTCGCATTTGAAGGGTACACATTTCAATACAACATGTCGAGTGGAAGTAACAGTAAGCCGTGTTCCTAATAATTTCATCCAGCCTTTTATATTTATGTTTTGATTCTATTTCTTTCTTTCTCCTAGCATTCATCTGTGTTTTCGATTTTACGGGCTTCGAATGTGAAGATGGTCGATTTATCCTTAAGTCATTAGGTTATGCTTTAGTCGACGAATCAATAAGGAACAGGCAACCGTGGATACTTCGTACACGTCGACGACGTGTTGCAGGGAGTTATGTTTTTCTTCCTCCACCCGATTTAATTCTTTCAAAAGAAGATATAGAAGTTTTGAAAGCTGACAACTACACAACTCAGTGCGGTATTCCATTTTTTAATGGGCAGCATAGTTACAGCGAGATTCCTGCGATTGTAAACGCTTTAAAAAGATGCTTTTCCCGTTTTTATGCATATGGGGCCCTCAGGTGTAGAGATTTAAGCAGTGTTTTAGGCATTACTGTCGACGATCTAGCTCCCCTTGTGGCCTCTTCATCACCTGCGTTTACTCGATTGTACGAATATTATTATCCAGGAAATCTTGAAACGGAGATTTACGATGTTTCACTCACAGCCAAAAAATTGGCATCATGTTTGGAACGATGTCTGTTAAACAATACTGCAATGTGAACACTTGTCAATATTTTACTTTTTAAGATGTTAATGTTCTTTAAATACAAGATTATACTTTCAATCTGTAATGAAGTGTCTTTAATAAAATATGTTACTTTTCAATAAATGCGTAGTGTTTACTCTTTAAAATAACGGATACAATTTAAGTTTCACATAATCAAATGATATGTTTTATTTCATTTGTTTGATGATACAAACTGGTGTCGTTAACTTCATTAAAAACATTTTTTAGAAGCTCGTTATAACCGAAAAAACAGTGTAGAATAATGAATAGGGTTAATACACAGCCGCAAAATGAACGTGTGAATACGCTTCCTCCTCCAATAAGTTTCTTGAATTCCATTGGTTCAACTAAAAGTAGTAAGAGACAGTTACAGTTGTAGTTTTTTTTTTTTTTTTTTCTGTAATCTTTAAAGTTAGGAAAGAGAATACAACCTTTGAGTTTGTCAGTAATAACGAGTTGACCCGTGTGTTTGATTCTTTGTTTCGTTGATTAGACAGCTTGACAGGACGGCGTGTTAAAGGTGTTTACTCTTGCTCTTCTGAGAGAAAGACTGAGAAAATACCTCTATGACATTGCTTTTCATGAATAGTGTGTGTTTGTGTGTATAGTTAAGTTTTCATAAATAAAGAACAGAGACGACGTTTTTTCAACTTCAAAAAGAAAGAAATTTATTTTCTTTTAAAATAGTGCACACAATTTGATATTACAGGTAAGTACGGGTATACAATTATTTTAAAACAACCCATGGTATATCTAATAACGAAAGCTGACTTTGACTACGGGTGCGCACGGGAGAAGAATAGTCAGGAGATGGTGGTAACAAGGTCTCTTTATATAAAGGGTTTTTGATCAAGTCGTCTGGAACTTTGAGCTGTTGTAAGACGTGTGCAAATTCTCTACGCCCATGAGGAGATTTCTTTTGTACTTCAGGGTTAGACATCAGTACGTCATCGACTAACGTTGTAATCCGTGAACCTGGAACAATTCGGCCGGAGAACATTACGGTTCCGCGTTGCGTCCATCGTATGAGGTCCGGTCGTCTTTGGAGATGCCGTAGAAGTCGCTCTCTCCCAATTTCAGGTGTAAGTTTAGGCATTACACCCTGGTTACGTCTTTTCTTTTCCTCGTTTTCCGAGGTCGTGGAGGCAGTTGCTCCCTCCGACATCTGTTCACCTTCTTCAGGTAATGTTTCAACAGTCACGGGTAACGATGGTTCAAAAGAAGGTGTTGAGTTTCCCTGTTTATTCGATGAAGGCATTGTTTGTACAGACATCTGCGGTGTTGGTAGAGTCGGCGTTGGCTCAGTTGCTGCTGCTGCTGCTGCTACGGATGATACACCGGTTACTTTTCTCTTTGTATTTAGGTATTTCTGTAGTGTGTCTAAATACGATTCCATTTTTTGATGTGTATTTAGATAGGGTGTATTTAACACGTATTGCATGTGTTTATCCAGTTCTCTTTCACGCCTTTTTGTCGGGTCTTCGTCATCTTTAGTGTTTTTAGGTTCCGTATGAAGAATGTTTTGATGGTTGTAAACTTGTATGTTCATAAGTCTATTGTATTCATGAGCAGGGAGCAATATGTATTTTTGCATCGTCTTAACTGATCAACTTGTTCAAGACGGGACCTGCGATAGTGCCGAGCAGTAAAGGTAATAAAAATCCGTTGCCTCTCTGAACGAGGAAAGACTTTTTAACACGAAGTGGAATGTTTTCACGCGCCAATCCTTTTATTTCCTTTAGGTGATGTCTTATTTTAGGTGTCCACTTGATATTGTGGTGTAAAATATTGTAGCAAACTTCGCAGAGGGCTTTCACCTGATTTAAACTTGCGTGTTGTATCAAGATTTTACGCTTTTTCGGTGAGGCTTCGTGCAAAGATCCGAGAAAATGTTTGTGTTTTAACACCAAAGGGGTCATAGTAACATGTACGCACGCACGGCTTCGTCGGGCACAAATGAGGCGCAACCTTGTTTAAACTCTCGTTTTATCTGAATAAACTACGATGGGCCATTCTGGCGGAAGGATTTTACTACGCAGGCGTATGATGTCGGGACATGCCTGTGTTAAATCCAGCAGTAAATAACTGTGAGGGTCAACTGTTGCATCCTTGTAGGCTTGTGTAAGTAGATTTCCATATCCTGTCTGTGCCGCAAGCGTTCGGATTTGAGTCACGTCTCTCGGTGATTTCAACAAAAATATGTATTTTGCATTCAAACTTATAGTCCTTATACTCTTTGCCTGAGCAAACAGATTCTGTGTGATTAAAAGTACAGAAAAATTAAAGTGGTGGCTGTAACGCGTGAACACTTTTTCGATCAACTCAGAGTTTTTCACTTCATGCATAAGGTCATCTAAAATTAAGAGTGCCTGTTCCGGAATGCGTTCATGTATCATTTTTTCGTCGGGTACCCCGGGGTGAAACGAAATGTTGGGTAGGTTTAAGTCCTTTACAACACTAGGCACAACTGCACCAAAACAGTAAATGATCTGTGACGGGGGAGGGTCGATCAGCTCGTTTTGAAACTTGAGCAACCCAGCAATCAATGTACTTTTTCCACTTCCTGAAGCCCCGGCAACTAATCCTGAGAAGCACTGTCGAAATTTAATGTTAGTTATTAACTCCATGTCTATAGGTTTACAGAATTAGAATTGTTCACTCCGAGAGAACGCTTTTGAGGTTGTGATCTACACGTTGAATACCAGTGAATGACAAGTCTTTTTTTAAAAACCCTACTTTTATTTTCATTGGAGAAAAAATTCTTACAGTTTATTTTTTATTATTATTATTTTTTTTTTCCTCGGATACAAAAATAAATAAATTTTTTTTCTCACTTTCAAAAAAATTTCTTGTATGTAGGAAAAAAAATTTTTTTTTTTTGAAAAATTTTTAAAGTTAAAATGAAATAACGCACACACAATTCATTATATATATTCCTTCATTTCTTTATTACAAAATACACAAAAGTTCTACAGAGTTGCATAACATACAGGAATAAAAAATTATAAAGTAACAAGACATAAATATAAAATTATACAGTTTTTAGAGGGCGACAACATTGATTCCACTTACAGGGGGCCATATTCTCGTATGCGTTGTTCAGTTCATCATAAAGATATTCACATTTGACGAGTAGGTCATTCCAGAGTAAATCATCTGTATAAGTTTCACGTACGATGGCATCCATGGAAAACCCACGAGCAGCAAGTTTCAGGTAATGTAAACAGTGATGGCCACAGGTATCGTTGAGAGGACTCTGCACAGGGCGGTTGTTGAACGTCCATTTTTCAGCGTTTTTCAGCATAAACGTGTGAAATTGCTTTGGTGGTATACAGCCGAACGAATCAAAGGTGTAAGCTTGCTTCCCAGAAGGTAAGTAGAAAGCAATCCAATGTGTACCGGGGTGTTTGGAGTCATCGGTGTTGGCGATCAGCAAGGACGGGTAAATGGGTTTGAGGGTGGCAAGCAGGTCAGATGGGTAAACACCTCTCGCCAAGAGTGCCGTGTAATGATCTGCTTCGAGGGCGCGCCACAATTCTTGAGTGTCCATGAGTACACGTATTTTTAATTCGTAAAGTCGAAACTTACAGCTCTGTCTTTATTGATTTCCAGGAGATTTTGAAACTGACAATAGGCAATGAGATTCACAGACGTAGGCAGGGGTTGAGAGAATTGTAATTCGACGCGGAGTGTTCCGTTTCGTATGACGTTATATCGATCCGTGTAGTAATTACGGTCTCCAGACAGATCAAAGGCAAGAAATGTGTATCCACCAGCGTAGTCGGCCAAAGTCAAGTCTACGTCTCGGTCATCTCTCCACAAACCTAAGGCTTTGAGTGTGTGAACGAATTCGCGTAGGTAATCACCACTATTAAAATCGGGCGTGAAAGGTTGTGCAGCAGGGATGGATTGCGTGTCTAAGGCCAGTGAGAAATAGGATAAATTGAAATGTTGAAGGTTGAATGGGTTCAACTTATAGGCACCGTTTTGGGCTTCGCTCTCGACCAAAGCAAAAATCAAACGCGTTGGAATCTGACCTGTGATGAGATTTTGAATCGCATGATTCCTAGCACCGATGGGGATGTTTGATGAGCGCATTTCCACTCGGTTGACGGGGTAAAATGCATTGGTTGTTTGGAGTGTCTTGGCATGTGCTAACAGAGTTGCTGCATTAACTTTCACGCGCTCAACGTTCAATGAGGCGCGCACAATATTTATTTGGTAATGGGGTTCCTCGACAGCCGACATGAGAACAAAGGGTGTTTTACTGCGGTATAATCTTAAACGTAAATCGACAGAGTTCAATAGCAACCGAGTTTGGTTGAAAACATCGAGATGCAGAGGTCCTTCTAGATGATAAACACCATTCAGAGCCGCCGCCTTGCGTAACTTGAATCCACTGTTTTCGTCACCGATGGTCTCCATCTTACCACTCGTGTCTTTGGAAAAACCAGAAGTCGTGAGTTGGGTCAACTTAGCCATCTGTCCGTAATTCAAAAGTGTCTCAAAGTATGCACGGTAAGGATACAAGCTATTGCTGTGACTCACAAGGGTGTTGCCGAGAGAACAGTCGACTTGAGAGAATAGAGCATGTAAGAAAAGGTTCACGGGACCTGTAATATCACCGGCGGGTAATCCTTCTTCCCCGATTTTAGCGATTTTCACAGTCAAGCTCAGTGTTGTCTGGCTTAAATCCACGAAATAATCAGCAAGCCCTGGTACGTAAAACTCCAATGGGCCATCTTGTGTGATGACAGAGGCTGGTTGGTAACTGACAACGTCACGTTTCTCTTGTTGGCCACTCGTATGAGGAATCGAAAAGAGATCCAAATCAGAGCTGAGACATTCCATACTCATTTTGTGTATCATGGTCGCCATTTTAAACAAAGACAGAGTCAAGAGGACGAATGTTTAAGTTTTTTTTCCTTCTAGGTTTTTTTTTTTTTTTCGAAAGCTTTTCTCCTTTACTTTTTTTCAACAGGAACTCTTCAAGAGTGTTGATCCTCGGCCGTTTTCGTTTAGAATGGAGGACGCCTGCAGTTCCACGCTTTTTACCACCTCTCTGAACCCTCGTACCCAACTCTTGAAGGGCACTACCACCAGATTTTCGCAATCGGTTGGTTAGCGATTGCTTGAAATTCTGCCCCTGCATCACGTCGTTTAACACGGAGACTCCACCTTTTAAGGCGTGACGTGCTAACACTTTTCCTGTGGTTTTCAGTAACGGGGTGGCAAAACGAAACAGCGTCGAGAAAAGCGAACCGAGTCCATTTCCTCTTTGAAAAACAGTGCCTCGAAAGACAGGCACACCTTGCCCCCTTTGACTTAAATAATAACGTAAAATTGCTTCGCTGTCTGGGTTATAGGGTTCATGCATTTTCTTCTCTGAGAAGAGTAGAAAAAAATGAATTTTTTTGATTTTTTTTTTTTTTTTTGTGTGTATGTGTCACAGAGAGAGAGAGAGAGAGAGAGATGAAACGTCTGCCCTCTATGAACTTTTCCTACGGAAATGTAATTTCACGACGGACTTCCCAGATAAAAAGGAAACAAGGTCACCATGATCTGTGTGTACTGTAATTTCTATCGTGTGAAAGCACTTTTTGATTAAAGGTAAGTAATCGGGGGCTGGATAATACTGAAATATGGACTCGCGACGCGCATTCGAAACCGGAATGATACGTAATAATGGGGCTAACGTGTCGCCAACAAACTGATGAGGAATAAGGTCTGTATATAAATATAACCCATATATTCCCCTCGTGAGGTCTATAGGTTGCGACCCATCACCCTGACGTAGTTCTTTTTCAACTTCGTGTGTCTTAAAACCAAGTGTTACACCTAATCCACTGTTGAAGTGAATAAATCGGTTTTCCGTGCAATGGAAACGTAAACACTTGTTGGGTTTCACTTTGAAAGTGTAAAACCGTCTCTCATCTGACGGAATCATTTTCGACAGAGCGCTCACAAGCTCTTCGCGTGTGTCATAATAGCCTGGAGAAATCTGCAGAGCTTTCGGTTGTGGGAAGAAAGGTGGGTCAAACGCCTCGATTGTCACCTGACCCTTGCTCAACAGGTTAATGGGCATGGTGAATGGGGGCGCCAATTTCTTATCAAGATACCTATTCGGTAAAAATCCTATATTTCCTTCGGCAGGGAATTCGAAAACGCAACCTGTCGAACCTGAAAAACGAAGCTGATTGGCCACTAATTCCACGTGTAAACCAAAGCGTTCGAGGTAAACGTTTAAATAGGTTGCGGCAACTGACCACGGTTGAAAATCAGGTGATTTCACTCGGGCAATGCGTTTGAAAGAAGGTTTCGTCTTTGGGTACTTGAGAACCACGACCAAGTCTTTCACCCACGCGAAAGTGTTCGTAGGTTTAGGTTTGAAACGACTGTGCCCCTCAAACAATGTCTTCTCTGAAAGATCAAACTGTTCGACAAAATTTTGGGTAACAAAACGTAAGGATGTGAAGGGCGGTAGATGCAATATAACATTCGGACTGATTTCAGGGTCGTAGCACATCAGGATGTCAGGTATGTATATCTGCAGACCCTCTTCCACAGCGCGGATGTATTCGTGAAGAGAGTTTCCCCTGTCGGACGGTTCACGAACATCAAGTGTGATTCTTTGTTGGGTCACCCCCGTCGAAACACCTATACGAAAACCATTGTTTATTTCCGTAATGTTGTTGAACAGTGAAGGAAAATGGACTTCAGACAATCCTACCTCCCATTCACCACGTAATTGAATAGGTCTGGACAAACGGGTGGTGAATCGAGAAGGCGTGTTCACGCCCTGGCCGTCGACCGTGTTGGATGGGAGCGTGACAAAAAAATCGTTTTCTTCGTACATTCTGACAGATGTGTCGGCAACAGTGTCTTGCATGCGAGTGGACTGGCGCTTTGTTTGTCACATATTAAAAAGATCCGTTGCCTTAACCCAACTGTTCATGCTGGCAGGATAATTTCGCCACTTTACGTAAGCCTCTCGCATACCCCCACGTCCCCTCCTCCATCTTAAAATTCTTTCGACTGCATACATTTCAGGCTTTTTCACCTTCTGCAATTCCTCTTCATAAAAGATGCCGGCAACTTCGTCGCCGTTGAAATCTTTAATTTTATAAACAACAGGTCTTCTGAAAATGATTTTTGACACCTGAAAGACCTCTTCTGTCCAGGATTGTTCATAACCTTTTGCAAATGTATTTTTAACACGAGAAATACGTACATGATCACCCATTATTAGCTTAGGAGGTCTTTGAGGAGCCGCATTATAATATGCACGCTGTTTTAACCACACATCGGTCTCGTTGGATGCGTTGACATCTGCTGGGGCCATCCCTATGCTACGATGTACACGCATGTTGTAACTCTGTACTAAATCAGGTAAAACATCGATGTAACGCTGCGTGTTGGCATGCGTGAAATACTTAAACATACGCGTCTTTAGAGTACGGTTATAACGTTCAACCACCGCGGCCTTTAAATCGCTTTCTGAAGCGAAGAAATGAATGTTTTCATACTTGAAATAGGTTTGCACGTGTTTGTTAAGAAATTCTTTACCTTTGTCACTGTGTACTTTTAAAGGCACACCTTCTTTAAAAATTTTTTCGAACGCTTTTTGAAGTTCCGTACCGGATTTCGTTTTCAATGCAACCACCCAGGCGTAGCGTGAGAACACATCAATACAAGTCAGTAAGTATTTGTAACCATCATTTGCTTTTGCCAGACTACTCAGGTCAACCAGATCTACTTGAAATTGTTCGAATGCCCCATACACTCTCATTCTATTACGTGGATAATGGTGACGTATCGGTTTATGCAAGGTATATGTTGGTTGACCCTGCAACCATTCCACTGTCTGTTTACGTGAATGACGTGTGCTCTTTTGCAAACCCAGTATACCACCGTAACCTGCTGGGTGAACAGGATTGTAATACACATCTTCCATGGTTGGAACCTTCTGTGTCAAAGCGTCGATTGTACACGCCTTTAAAATGTAGAGAGTAGAGGGGATTTTTTAAAAAAAAAGCGTGCAAATACACGTCAACAGTAATTCTTTATAATACAAAGGTAATAGAAAGCTTACCACTCGAATAAAACCACCCAGA
>JAHWFO010060420.1:0-20626 GCA_023313115.1 Rhysida immarginata
CAATTGACGTTCACCCAATTGTCGCGTCCACCCAATTGACGTCCACCCAACTGTCGCGTCCACCCAATTGTCGTCCACCAAATTGACGTTCACCAAATCGTCGTCCACCGAATCGTCGTCCACCGAATCGTCGTTCACCTAATTGTCGCGTCCACCGAATTGACGTTCACCCAATTGTCGCGTCCACCCAAATGTCGTTCACCCAATTGTCGTTCACCCAATTGTCGTCCACCCAATTGTCATCCACCCAATTGTCGTAGACCCCGCGCGAGCCGGCTCCAGCACACCACTGCACACAACCCCTCTCAACAATCAGACATTCACCAGCCTAGTTTAGGACCCCTATGTGGCCTGTACATCCACAAAACATTAACCCATACGAGCGCATAACATCTTAACATGCCCAACAAAAACAACAAAACACAACCCCCACACAAAAAAAAGAAAAAATATCGCAATATCAGGGTGCCCTCAATAGTCCGGAATTTCCGGATTTTTGATCTCTGTTCGGGCGTCAGTGTAGCATTCCACCACCCCTACAGTAAGTATATATGTCACCCTCACGGCGATAAGTGTCGGGGTGAAGGATGCTAGGACCAAAATTAATTGTAGGATAGCCTGACACTGCGATATTTGCGCTTTTTCATGTTATACTTGCATCACTTATTTCATTACAACTTATAACTGTAACTCTCATGTATTACTATATCTAGGGGCCTCTAACATTAACTTATGATACACTACAACCAAGTT
Source organism: Rhysida immarginata (assembly GCA_023313115.1). Classification (NCBI taxonomy): domain Eukaryota; kingdom Metazoa; phylum Arthropoda; class Chilopoda; order Scolopendromorpha; family Scolopendridae; genus Rhysida; species Rhysida immarginata. The sequence continues at coordinate 754 of JAHWFO010060420.1, forward strand.
AACGAACTTCGAATATTGTCACTTATTATACAAATGATAACCGGCACTCCTGCTCGCGATGCGTTCGAGCCTGCAGGGCGGGATTATCCCATTGCCACATGAGAGCGGGTGAGGTTTGGCTCGGCTGAGGTGAGTTTCATGAACACTCCGTACTCCCGAATCAAATATTCCCTCCAGAAATTACGCACGTGTGCGCCACGCACCTCTTTTCATAGGCGTGCAAGGGGGGGGGAGCAGAAACCTTTCCTTGTGAGTACGATGCTTCCTGTCACTCCCAGCCACTGGCGGGCTTCTATTCCACGCAGTACGCGTATAAATATCAACAGCATCTGTGTGCGACCTCCAATTCAGCCACTCAACAACCCACACTTCTCATATCTAGGATTCCCTTCTTTAGCTGCTAGACTTTACTTCTCACGGCAGGGTGCTTAACTAGTTGAATTAGAGCCATTTAATCCTCTTAAACCTAGAATGGTATCTATTTCTATAACTATTACAACGTGTCTTTGGAAGAATGTTCGTGAGAGCAACGCCGGCGCGTAATGCGTAATGCGGTCGAGAGTTCACTTTTGATAATGTCAAGTGCGGGAGGACCAATGACACATCTGGACTCTACGTAGTAATTAATTGTTCTAGGAGCTGTTCCTCACGCTGAATAATATAATCAAAAGGTCACTCAACAAAGTTTTTCCCGCTTACAAATAACTTTTTTTGCATCACCACTTGTTGCTGCATTTCCACATTCAGGCCGCCTTCATCTCCTATCGCCCACTGTTCTCCTATTGTTCTTTATTTTCCTCCATGCTCCGGCATACAAGTAGTGAATCATCTTGCTTGCAGATACAGAACATCAGAGTCGATTCACAGTAACGCAACATTAGATAAAAACTTATTAAACAAAGAGAGAGAATTAGGTAAAATAAGAAAAACGAAATGTAAACAAAATACATTCGCCATTATACTTCCCATGACCTCGTTTTCGAACGTAAAGCAAAACAATGGTCAGAGCGAGCGGGATACACACGTTCTGCTCTCAAACTTTTTACCAAAAAAAAACAAAACAGAACTTCATAACAAAACAAACACACACGCCTGTGACGCATCTGATTTTTCCTGAAAACGATCGCAACAACTCTGCTGGAAGCTGAAGCAATCTTCTCAGAAAAACGCCCAACAATTGCCGCTCCAACAGAGGATTAATTACGATCGCTAGCAACGAAGTTTCCAACAATTAATCCACAATATACAATACTTTACACACGCACTTACTCCTCACCGTACAATAACACAACAAACAACTAGACAATAAACAAAAACAGATCAAACTGCTCAAAACGCTGTACCTAACATGCTAACATAGCACTTCCCCCCCCCTTTCGCCGGACACACGTGACTTCAGTACACTGGAACGTCACAATTGAGTTATTATTTAACCTATTTGGAGTTATAAGTTAACTTCTTGAGATTGTTCTGTTTACCTAAATATGTAATTATCCCGAGCAACACCGGGTCCTCTGCTAGTATTTGAATAAAAATAAATTATATGCAATACGCAAAAATAAATATTACAAAGTAGAAATCCATCATTTCTTTAAGCATTACGTTATTATGTGTTTTACGTTATTTCACTGGGTTTTTTTCTGTAATTTTTTTCAATTATACAGGGTAATTCAGTCAATTTCTGACCATTTCAGTACTATGATTTATTGACCCATTAATGTTTACAAACTTAGCATTTCCGTATGATATTTTAGGCAGTTCGGAGTTTTTATTCCCGTGGAAAAGTCTTGATGATATGCTCAATGTGGCCACCACGAACGTTTTGAACTGCTCGCAGCCGAATGGTGAAGTTGTTCATAACTCTATCCAGGATTTCTGCATCCACAAGGGTGCAGCAGTCGACGATGCTTTGTCGCAGCTGGTCTAGGGTTCTTGGTGCTGTAGTGAACAGACTGTCTTTAAGGAACCCCCAGAGATAAAAATCACATGGGTTTAGGTCAGGACTCGTAGGGGGCCAAAGAAAGCCACACCCGAATCGATCTGGAAACCTGTTTGAATTTCTGATTGAGAAAGTCTAGCACTTCATTAGTGGTGTGAGGCCTAGCCCCATCCTGTTGAAACTGTGACGGTTTTTCTACGGGGTCCTTACTCTAGGCAAGGTTCCTCAAACTTTTAGCTAACAATGCCAAGATCTAAGACGCTTCAGCGTTTTGCTTATATCTAAATAATGCCAAAACCCACTTATCTTTTGTATACCACCACCCCTTTAACCTGTCATTCAAAATAATATAACCCACCCCACTACTTCTTTTTCTACTTAATAAACTCGGGGCATCAATCTTCTCTTAATTGGCCTAATCGTGATCGTATAGTGAAAAAAATCGTTTAGCAAATATATTCAAATAAACCCAGTTTTCAACCTGAAATATCCTGAATTACTCCCTATTAATTAAATTACCCACTTATTTAGCAACCAGGATGGACATGAGACATTGCATTGACGCTTTATCATGAATATATAGTTTAATGAAAAAAAAAATAAATATATATGTCATTGATACAGTTCAAAAGAATCAAAATCATATAATGTGATCAATTTTCAGATGATATTAAGGAATGTAAATTATGACTAATTCCCTTATACATTAATCTGCTACAATCAAATTCTCCTTAACCCTAATCAACCTTATATACTTGAATATAATGAATTCTGTTCAACTTAACTAATTTACATTAGACATGTGCTCTAAGATAAAATTTTCCTTCTAATTGCTTTCATTAATTAAAAGTTCACCTTTCTTGTACTAAATAACAGTCTTATATCTAATTATTGGTTCTGCCTATTAGATGAATCACACGCTAGCTTTAACACTGAATTAAGCACATTGCGCGTGGCCAGTTATAAAAGTACAGTACTTATCTTTGTCGTAGACTGCAGCAGCCACCTTTGGTTCAGCCGAACTTTACTAACACCTGTTGGCTGAAGACGATCGCCACACACAGCATCTCAGTTGTCACTGCGCCGATCCACGTGGTTTCCCGACGGATTCCTTGATCGCCGAATTCGTCAATACCTTCCTCAGTTTAGAGCTATAAAGCCGCCTTGCTAAAAAAACGCCCGCAAGACTCTTTATTCCCACTCTATCCCACTGATAGGCACCGGATCGCTGGTCGATCGTCGGCCACGTAAACCGCCACAGCACGCCTTCCGTTGCTGCTGTAAACATCCGTCCACTTGCTAACGTCGGCTTCGCATCGTCCGCACCACTCACTGCCGCCTATTTGCTACATTCCTACTTCTCAAGCAGTTACTATTCTTTTTCGTTGGTGATTGTGATCGATTTTTTCCTCTCTCATTGCTGGTCGCAATCAATCTCTCTATTTTCCCACTATTACTACCCAAAAAAAATTCTTATAATATCCCGGCACTCTGGGATAGCTCCTTGTTCTTTTATTTCCTAGAAAGGATTGTTCCGTCGGTATTTCTTTTATCTCACCCCTTATACTCTAGCTCCCTTTCTTCGATATTCTAGTCTCCGATTTTTATTTCAACCCCCCCCCCCCCTTTTTTTCTCTTATCAGACAAGGAGTGTTCGCGGATGCTGTTAATCCCCAGAGCACGTCTAGAAAGGCTTAATATTGTGAATTTATTTTCTTGATTCATCCAAAACAAATTTCAAAAAAAAATATAATAAAAGAATAAAACATTATAATTATTGCGTTTGTTTGCAAGGTTGCCGAAATACGATAAACTGATTTTACTTGATTTCTTATAATTAACAATTTAAGTCTCTATTGTTCTATTAAGTTGCCAAATAGAGGGTAATTATGTTATCCCCTTCCCTTTCTGTTTCTTAGCGATTTAACTTATATACGATTAATTTTATTAATGACAGACACATATGGGTTACTTCAAGCCATATCTATGTGTACATATTTTATGTCACAAGTAGTATAGGCAGCCCTTTGTGTACCACTTCCGGTCACGCCCACACCCACTTCCGGTTGCATGAGGCTGATTTATGTACCACTTCTGGCCACGCCCACCACGCCCTCGCCCCAGGCGGTGGTATACAAATCGGCCTCATGCAACCGGAAGTGGGGGTGGTGGTGGTACACAAAACGGCCTCATGCAACCCTTTCTTATCAGCAGAGATAAGATGAAAAGATAAGATAAGAACAGTTGTCGCCATTTTGAAAAACGGCGGCCGTTTCTGTTTTTCTTCATATTTTGATATTTTGAAACCACTTTTTTATGAATATTAATTATGCTTTATTCAATAAAGATAAAAGATAAGAAAGATGAAAAGATAAGAAAAAGGAGAAAGAGAAAGAAGAAGAAACGGAAAAAAGAAAGAGAGAGAGAGAGAGAGAGAGAGAGAGAGAAGGAAAGAAAAAGATGGAGAGAGAGAAAATGAAGAGAGGAAAGCAGAAAGAGCAAGAAGGAGAAGTGGTTTTTTTGGGGGTCGCTGCCTCTCCCTCCCACCCTGTGCTTGGTGTCGGTGGTCCTGAACCGCCTGACCTGTCGCCAGAGCGCTCTTATGGCGACAGTGCAGAGGTTCCGGTCCACCCACGCCTATGCAGGCGGGCAGGCGGTCGAGGCAGCTACTTGAAGCTAGCGCCCGCTACGATCCCCATGATAAGCTTAAGTGGTTGTTTATCGCGTAAATCTGTCTGGATCGCAGAGCTTATGGGAGAAGCGATTTGCTGGAGCATCCGGGCATTTCATGGTGCAACTCCTGTTGATATATAATTTAGGAAAGAAATGCTGCTATTGACCCAATGATTAACCTTTAAAAAATTAATTATAATTTGATTTAAGTGCTTTTTAATCCAGTTATTTAATATAAATTAACGGTAATTTTATTATGTCACATAAACCCAAAAGACTTATTTTTTTATAATTATTTTATACGTTTTAATGAATTGAAAGTTAAAAGGCGTACATGTATTTCATAGGAAAAAAAAATACGCAATACCCCCATTAATTTACTCATTTCATTGTTTTGAAAATAAAAGTTTGTTCACAAGTAAATAATAGTAATTATAAACTGGAGAAAATCTGCAGAACTGATAAGGCATTTAATAGTACGAACTTATATCTGCATATATTTTAACAGTTTCATTTTGCTATTGTCTGACAACGTTGTTTTAGCTGTTATGTTATATAATAATGTAATAAATTTTGTTACATTATACATAATATAATAAATTTAGTAGCTCTAGTTTATCTCTGATGTCACACAAGCATCTTCGTCTCGTTGGCTTCGAGCATCACCTTCATTTTATTTTGCTCCTCTTTTTTAAACATGGAAATAATTAAAGTTATGATCCGACTGAAAGACCAACGCCTCCAAAATTTCTGTACTTCACGTAGCAAATGCCCCAAGTAGTTCAATCCTTCTCGTGTTATCCGCAATATTTTTTAAACACGAATTTAAACAAAATGTTTTAATTTAAAAATTTCTCAGAGGTGTTTGAATAGGAGAATAAATTTTCAATCACTATTCATTTTTAAATTTTACAAATGTAAGTCACCGTAAGTATTCTACTGTAATGCGAAAAGTTTTGACCAAAAAAAGCATTTAAACTAGTGGGACCGTATTATACAAAAAGCTAAAATTGGACTTTAATATTGGCGCTACAACGATGGGGGGGGGGGGGCAACCATTATCGTAACAACCGCTTGCGAAAACAGTCACTGCGATCATGTTTCATTTATTATAACTTCCCTCTTGCCGGTGTTTATTGATAATAATTGAACAACATAGACATCGCATTAAATACATTTGGAACATTAAAGGTAAAAAGTGAAATAAAATTCGACCAGTAAAGGTTTTCAACAGCCACTAGGTTTATCTCCTGAAATGTCCAAGAACGTTTTATAAAGTTCAAATGAATATTTATTTCTTACAGTACCTTAATGCATATGTACTGCAATAGTTTTGAAAAATGAAAATGTTATACAAGTAATGATGAATATTATTTTGAAAAAAATGAAAGTACATGCATGTAATCTTCTGTATCGTTCTTGTTTTCTTCAAAATTAAATAACCTTTTATTATTTTTTTAATAAACCACCGTCATTTTTGTATTAAGGAACTTTTTGGAGAATCAGACGATAATGAATCGGGGTTTGAAGGTTTTTAATTGTAAAGATCCAGGTTATGCATTTTTATAATTGTAATAAAATAGATATTGTTCTGTATAGTATCTTGCATATTTTATTTCTCGGAAGCTAGAGACGAGTCAAAAATTTTGGAACGCATTGTTCATGAGGATAAAAAAAAAATGCTAGATTTTTGGATTCGGCTTTGGTAATCCTTTCGATTCAAGGTGCGAATAGTTGTCCGTTTTCATATCATTTTCTAGCACCCGAGTTATAATATGCGATTGTTGCCTTTCTTTTTTTACAAGTCGTTACATTCTTCTTTGGCCGCTTTCATCAATAAGGGTTTCATTTCACGAAGGCTACATGTTTTTTGTTCCTTGACTCACTCCCGATCAACCCTTGGTACGTGAAAAGTAAAAGTTCAGGAATAGGTGCATATTCCAGTCAGTCTTGCACCTATTCGCATGACCACACTAGGCTGTTAAGTCTGTCAGATCACTGGTTTTTCCCCATTTTTGTAGTTTCACGTTTAATTAACAACAGAAAAGTTGCTTCAAGATATTTTCGTGATCATTCACTCAATTTGCATATTTTATGAGGTGTACCTAATTAAGTGGGAGCTCAGGGTATATTCTTTAAATATATGCTGTTTATAAAAAAGGAAAAACTAAGATCTCCTTAAAAATCATGCTTTATTACATCAACCATTACAAAATAAATAAAAAAACCTTTTTATCAAACTTAAAATATTCATTCAGCAGTTTAGGGAAAACGATACAACTGTATTCCAAACATTATATTTAGTAGTAATAAAATGAATGCACATCAGTTCATGTTAGTTAAATTTGCATTCCTCATCAATAAAAATTGCTGTTTTAAATAAATATAGGAACTTTACCCAGATCGATTAATATAAACTACTACTTCAACTATATTCTTTAAAAACAGATTCTCCCTAATAAACCTTACTATTCAATATTTTGCAATTAATTATTTTAAAGAACTTAACCATTCTATATGCTCTCTCTTATGGAAAAATTGTATAACGCCACGACTTTTATAATATGTTAAATGAAGAAAAACCATTAATCTGCTAACATATTAAGAGCAACACAATATAAAAACTATTATAAGTTATAAAACAAAATAATTCATTAATAAAGCGTGATTATGAAGACAAACATTGAAAATAAAAAATATACAGAAATTTTTTTTATTACTTTATTTATTATCAGCATGATCAAATTCACAAGTAGACTTGGCATGAAGCAGTGAATGGATAGGAATCCTTTCCATTCTGCTTCTGTGCTTTTAAACATGGAAGTAATTAAAGTTAACTTACATGCCAAAGTCTGAAATTATTTTAATTAACAATCAAAGAATATGAACTGACAGAAACCTTCAAACTGACATTTAAATTATATATATCTGCAATTATAACCTATTGTCAGTTCTTAAAAAAAAAATTAAAAAAAATCAATATCATGCAAGGCTTAGATTCACATTCTATGCAAAGAATATATTGGAAATAAGAAAATATTAAAAAGGCTATGTTCAACAAGAAATAACAGGATAAAAACATACATTAAAAAAAATCTGGTTTGCAATGGAATATGTTACAGTAATTAAACATAAAATTTTTATGGGCCTAACAGACTATATTAAAAAAGAATCTGTTATTCGAATTAGATTATTTTAATATTGTTTTTTATAAGACCCATAAAATAGAAGTTTCTTTCAACCATGGTACAGCCTCCAATCACATATGACAAGGTAAAAAAGATTTTTTTTAACATACCCTTTTACTGTTATTTCTCATTAAGCATCGCCTGTGTAACATTATCTATATCCACATTTTTATCTTTCGGGTTAGCATCAGACGCGAAGCAAGTGCTGTTTTTTTACAAAATCAACATTGTTTTACATTCATTATAATTATGCAAAATACAATTGAACCAAAACACAAGCAGAATACATGGAAATTACATGAGCAGCAAGATTAAACAAACACCTGACATTTACTCCAACAGCAAATTTAATGAGATAGTCTTTCTTTCATGTAATGTAGGATTTTGACTATTTGATCTAAATGCATTTGACTTTTTCCTGGTAGATTTAAATCTTTGAGGTTCTATGTTCCCACATAATTGTTCAGATTGCATTGAATTTTCTCTGTTTTCCCTTAAAAATACCTGCTCTTCAGACTCGAGAGCCAGTATTCTTGGCTCTAGATTTCTTAAACTTGTTTTTAAAAATGAAATTTGCTTAGAACTTGTGCTAATTTCCAATAAATGGTTAAAAATTGTTTTTACATCATCCAAATCACTTTCAATGGATTCCGTAATATTCCTAGAGGTCAAGTCAATCAGGTGACTCTCCACTTCCCGGTTCTGAAAATCTCTGTTTTCATCAATTTCTAGCTCAGATTGAATTTGTCTATCATCTATGGGATTATTGGGATGGAATATTTTTGTTTGTTCTTGAATAACAAAATGAATATGTTTGCACATATTAAATTTAATGCAATAATCCAAGCAGATACAAGTATATGCATGAATGCATTTCTTGCATTCATTACAAACCAGTTTGCACCTACAGTTAATATTTGCTTGTCTGACTTCATATAACATGGTGATATCATTTGAAGATGGAACAAGCCATGAAAATTCATTTTCTCCATCATATACTTCTTTAAGCAACAAGCTATTTTTATGTCTTTTACGCAAGGCAAACATTTTGTGTCCTGCTTTTCCCTTATATACACTGATTACTCTTGCAAATTCTTTGTCACGAATCATTTTTGTAACAGCATGTAGAGACTTATCCAATCGTCTTACTTTTTTCCCATTCAAATAGTCATATTTGATTAACTGATGCATTCGCTCTATTAACATGTTGGTATTGATACCTAGTCCAATTCTGTGGCAGTATGCCCACAATTTCGGTCTGCTATAATAATGTGTCTTTAAATATTCGGCAAAGATTTTGCTATCTTCATCTTCTTCTAACTGCAAAAGAAACTTTTCTATCATTCTATTAAAGGCATTAATTTCAGTTTCTGACTGAATGGTTTTCAGTGCTTTAAATATTCCGACCTGCTTCTGAATATTTTTTACCTTTTTCAAATTTCTTTGCCAGGATCGTACCACATGCCAGGTACAAAGAAGTCTATGGTGTACTACTCCCATTTCTGTTATCCATGCATTATAAAAAACATCAGTATCATCACTCATGAAAACACTGCATTCATGGATTTCTGCATGATCTTTAATAATGCTGAATGCAATCCGAAAGAGAGTTTCACTTTGCTTATTGCTGAAGATAAAAAAAACAGGGAACCCCTCTCTGTTTTCATCCAAAACTAATGCTGTTGTAAGTTCAAAATCATATGAATTCATGCCATGAGTAGAATCTATACAAATTGTTTCTCCAAAATTTGATAACATGAACTTTTGACCTTCTGTCATGATGATCAAAAGAAAATTATCTTTTTCTAGACCAGGAATAGTAGATTCACAATGCTGTTGCTTAAAAAAAACAACTGGATTATTACCAGATTGTTGTATTTCCTTTATCCACATTTCTACACTGACATAGTCATTTGGATGCCTTGCAATTTGACTTATATTGTAAGCATGTTTGATATTCTGAATGTCCTTTCTAGTTAGTAGATCACGTCTCCTTAAGGGAACTGAAACATTGTTCCTAACTTCATCAATAACTGAAGAGCTTGATTGACCCAAAGTTAATTTTTGTGCAATCATAATTCTCTCTTTATTCCTAAGTGTTAAATGTCGCAATTCTTCTGAACAATGGCCACAATGAGTTTTCACAAAATGAATGTTAACAGATCCACCTGAAGGGTTTACATTAACAACAATTCTGGCAGGACAAGTTGCATTAATTTTTCTCGAACCCTGGATTTTCGGTGCTCGCTTTCCATTTGATTTACTCACAAAGAATCCAGAACGGGAACAGATGTAAGTTGAATTCTCTGTACCATCTGCGTATCTTTTAAATCCTCTTTCAAGTAAAAACTGAGCCTGTAATTTTATCTCCATTGTTTCCTTCCACGAATTAAAATCTGTAAATATAAAAACAGAAGAATGTATATAGCATTATATACAAATATACAGGATAATCATCATACTTTAGCAGTAATATTATGTGAAAACCTACCTTCAAATGATTTAAAACAGAAATCATCTGTTTCAACCACCATATCATGAGTAGAATTAAGATGTTCATCCAATTCAGAAAAGTTATTGCAGGTGAAATTGCACAAAGCACATTTTTTACATTTAAATTTGCGATATCTGAGAAGAGTTGGATTCTCATTGTGTACATTTTTTAAATGACGCCTGTTATTACTCTCCGTGGAAAACGTTTTACCACAGAGCAAGCATGTAATGTTTAAACTTCCTAAAAATAAGAAAGCAAAAGTATGAAGAAATAAAGAACTATGAAGACTTACATACATTGGGAAAACAGAATGAACGCTGTCGACAATGATATTAACCCTGGATCACAAGCTTCCTCTCTTCGATTCGACTACTCTTAAATAATACGTATTTTCATAAATACAATTTTTATAGAAATGTTAATTTATATTTTTATTATCATTGTTTGGTTCCTAATAGTTTATTATAAAGCAAAAAAACTGAAATTATTTTTCGATTATAGTCTTTTTTTACAGATTTATTGGTGTAAAAATTTAACACTTTATGTATCTCGAACTCTAATAATATAATTATTAGTGAATTGACAAAAAAAAATTAATATAAAAGAATAATACAAGTAAAATATATCATTAAAAATTTATTATTTTGCCGATATCAGTAAAATCTAGGGTTAATACATGTACACGAGCTGTCAAAAATAAATATTATTGTGGGCAGCGTTCAGTCTGTTTTTCTATTATAACAAGAAATTAAACATATCATAATATTCAAATGCAAATCTTTTTCCAAAACTTACCTCTATCATGCGTTGTAACGCTTTCCTTGTCCATATCGATGCTTTCGCTTTCACGGTCCATGTGCGCGTTTTTTCCATCCATGGGCGCTTCTCAGTAATCCTGTAATCCTGGCAGAGTTACGCGATAAACAGCCGCTTAAGCTTATCATGGGGATCGTAGCGGGCGCTAGCTTCAAGTCACGTGAACTGCCGCGTGGAAGAGAATCCCCAGCGTGTATTAGAGACCGGCATTTATTAGAGACAGGCGTTTATTTAGCAAACTTAATTTTGAAACCCGGCGTTTTTTAGAGAACGGCAACAATTGGAGACTAGCCGTCTATTAGAACTTCTGAATGGTTTAAACAGAAATGGTATATCTTCTAAATTAGAAGATATACGCTACTCTCCATTAGAAGCTATGCACAGATACATCTGTTTAAACCATTCAGAAAAGGTTTGTTTCCAGTTTTCGGAGTCGAAATTACGCCTTCATCCAAGAAAATAAAACCCAATGAAACTAATTTTTCATGAGAGGAATGAGTAATGAATTTTAAAAGGGTGGTTGTCAAAGAACCAAGCACTGCGACCTCAGGTCTATTGTACTATCCCCAATGACGATGAAAGAACGATTATGAACGGGACAAGCACAAACATCCATGCCCTAGGCGGGATTCGAACCCGCGACTCGCTGGTGTCGAGAGCGGAAAGACCTGTGCCTTAACCCTCTCGGCCACCGAGCCGGCTTCATGAGAGGAAACACAAAGAGTTTGCAGATAACCAGAACCGGAGAGTAAGGTAGATGGCACAATTGTGACAGACGCTGAGCAGGAGCGTTATCCTCGTGCCACAAAAAATCTCGATAGTTGATTTCTTGGATGGTTTCTTTACCAGGTTTGCAGCACTAGTGGAACACATCCTCACGTACTATTATTCTTCGTCACGCAGTGATAATTTTGCCAGTCTGCAGAGGTATGGTGCCATATTGTGACCTCTGACTTTTAACTTGAAAGGTAACTAGAGGTGGCCAATATCAGTATTCGGTGAAAAGGGGAAATAAGAAGACAATGCAATTCAAATAAATCAGCAAAGTCAATTAAACATTAGCCAACAAAAAGATTCAGAGTGGATTAATAATGCCAAGCATTATTAAGTACCGAAAGGTGCTTGATACTATCAGTGTGGGGAAACGTGTCTGTCTGTCTGTCCGTCTATAACTGTAACTCCTCCGAGGCTATGAAAGATTTTCAAAGTCTGTTTTCATCGTCGGTGGATATGGTTCATGACAGGAACCAATCACAATTATTGTCTAAATCGGTTCATTGGCACGTGCACAAATGGTACTTTTATTTCCCCGCCAAGCAATTTTCAATGGGAAGATATATCAAGTAATATATCAAACAAATCGTATTGACAAGATAGCGGCGGTTATTCATTACTATTTTGATCAGTCGATCAATATGGTAAAAGGCACGAACCAATCACAAATATTATCTAAATCGGTTGAATAGCACGTGCACAGATGGTACCTTCACGACCAAACCTAGCAATTTTCAATGGGGGGGGGGTTCTAAAAAGTAAGGCGTCGACTACTATGGTCATTTTGCGCCTTTTACACAAGTTATATCTGTACGCAGCCCGGGACAAACACAAACATCCATGCCCACGGCGGGATTCGAGCCCACAGCCAGGCGGACTCGAGAACTAGAAAGCCTATGCCCTAGCGCTCTCGGCCATCTGGCCGGCAATTTCCAATGGAGAGCTATATTAAGTATTATATCAAACAAATCGTAATGACGAGATAGAAGCACATATAAATTAATATTTTCGCCATCTGATAAATTTGGTTCCGGGAATGAACTATTTTGAAAATGATTGTAATCGAAACAATGGCACGTGCTCTAATGGTACCTAATGACACCTTTAAAAATTTTCAATGATAAGAAATGGCATGTAATATATCAAACAATTTGGGATGGTGTATCATGAGTGAATATAACGTAAAATTATTGATAGGCGAAATTGGTACAAAGACACCTGGTTTAGTGGAACCAATCTGGTTCATTGGAACTTTAAATGCTAAAATATGGCATTAATATATCAAACCACTTGGATTGATGTGTCATGAATGAATATAGCGTAAAATTAATGATAGTCCAAATTGGTTTCAAGGAACCTGGTTTAGTGTAACCCTTATGGTTCATTTGAACTTTCAATGCTAAAATACGCCATATAATATATAAAACAGCTTGGAATGATTTGTCAGGGAATAAATATAACGTAAACTTAATGATAGTCGAAATTGGTTCAAACCTACGTGGTTTAATGGTATCTTTATGGTCCATTAGAAACTTTCAACGTTAACATAGGGCTGTTTAAAAATATAGTTCCGCGAATGGTTTTGTTTAACCTTTCTGTACTTGGTTATATCATTTCTTAATGGTTTATTAAGTAAGGAAAGGGGCTTTATGCTATCAGTGTGGGGAACCGTGTCTGTCTCTCTGTCTGTCGCCAGCCAGGTGGCCGAGAGAGCTAGGGCGTAGGCTTTCTAGTTCTCGAGTCCGCCTGGTCGTGGGTTCGAATCCCGCCGTGGGCATGGATTTTTGTGTTTGTCCCGAGCTGCGTACAGATATAACTTGTGTAAAGGGCGCAAAATGGCCTTAGTAGTCGACGCCAAAATTTCTAATAAACCAACCATAACCAACTCTGTCTGTCCGTCCGTTCGTAACTCTAACTCCTCAGAGGCTATGAAAGATTTTCAAAATCTGATTTCGTCAGTCAAAGGATATGGTTCATGGCACGAACCAATCATAATTATTATCTAAATCAGTTCATTGGCACGTGCACAAATAGAACCTCTATTTTCCCGCCAATGGGAAGATACACTGAGTGGTCTAGTTATTATGACCACCCCCTTAATACAGTATTGGGCCACATTTCGCTCTTATTACTGCTTGCATTCTTCGGGGCATGGATTCTATGAGATGTTGGTAGTGAGTAGGAGGAATTTGAGACCAACTCTGAAGAACTGAACTTTCCAATTCCTGCAGATTTGATGGTACTGGATACCGCTGCCTGATGGCCCGTTCGATCTCTCCCACAATACTCAATGGGATTGAGATCTGGCGATTGTGCAGGCCAACAAATCAAGGTAAACTCTCAGGCATGTTCTTCGAACCATCTGAGGACGATGCCAGCCTTATGACAAGGAGCATTGTTCTGCTGGAAGTATCCATCCCCGTCAGAGTACACCATTAACATAACGGGATGTACTTGATCTGCGACAATACTTAAATGTTCTTGGGCACGCACACGTCCGTGCAGAGGAATCAAAGGACCCAAACAATGTCAAGAAAACATCCCCCAAACCATAATACTGCCGCCACCAGCTTGAAGTATTGTGGCGATGCAGGTGGGGTCCATGCTTTCGTGTTGTTTTATCCATATTCTAACCCTGCATCTGCATGATGCATTTGAAATCGTGCCTTATTGGACCAGATGACCCTATTCTAGTCATCTACTGTCCAATCCTTGTGCTCCTTGGCGAACTGTCTGCTTTTGTTCAAGGCTGACAGTAGAGGCTTTCGAACTGCTCGTCGTCTTCCATAGCCTAAACGGTGTAATGAGCGGCGAACAGTTCGTTCAGAGGCGGTCACAGTTTGTCCTTGATAAAGATTTGATGCACTGTTGCTCTTCTGTCGCCCTGGACAACTCTGGCCAATCTCCTTTCAGTTCGAGCATTGAGGAGCCTGTAATGATCACACGCTTGACGTTGAGAGCCGGTTTTTAGCTTGGTAGTCCACTCTCTGAAAAAATTAGTAACTGCTGCTCTTGAACACTCACAAGTTTAGCTGTTTTGCTAAAATTGGTTCCGACAATGCGCGCGCCGACGATCAACCCGCGTTCAAACTCAGTTAAATCACTTTTTTTGCCCACATCGTCGCAAAATACATAGTGCAACTGATGGTTCACCTCACCTGCATTCCCTTTTTATAGCTATCTAGCCCTCTAGCGGCAGCGCTGTGACGCAATAGCTCATTTGCCTAAAACTGTCAGGTGGGCATAATAATTTGGCCACTCAGTGTATATTAAGTAATACACGTATATCAAACAAATCGTTTTGACAAGATAGAAGCGGTTATTCATTACTATTTTCTCAGTCGATGAATATGGTAATAGGCACGAACCAATCACAAATATTACCTAAATCGGTTCAATAGCACGTGCACAGATGGTACCTTCATGACTGCACCTAGCAATTTTCAATGGAGAGATTTATTAAGTAACTAGCTGTGTTACCCGGCGTTGCTCGGGCTCTTTTTTGATGAAATGTTGCAATTTCTGTGAGTTAATATCCAGAAAAGAACACGTGAAGAAAGATTAGAATTTTTCAGAAAGAATTCATGTTTTCTATTTTGCTAAAGGGCCGTATTTGGAATCGCCATCCATTGTGAACTTTTTCTAAAAAATCTTTTTGAATTTTGAACATGAATTTTTTCTATTTAAATTGAAAGCTTTTTTATCTGCTCGGGGTCAAATACGAAAAAATCTTGATTCATCTGAATGTGAATGTACAGCTAAAATGAACACATGAACAAAGTTTAGAATTATCAAACCATAAAGAAATGACATAACCAAGTAACAAAAGGCTAAAATAAACAATTCAACCATATTTTTCAACTGGCCTATGTTATCATTGAACGTTTCTAATAGAAAATAATGATACCATTAAACCATGTACCTTGGAACCAATTTGAATTATCATTAACTTTACGTTCTATTCATAATTACACATCAATGAAAGTTGTTAAATATAAGTATAGCATAGTTTAATAGCATTGAAAGTTCCACTAAACCAGGTACCTTTGATCCTATTTCATCTATCAATAATTTGACGTTATATTATTCATGACATATCATTCCAAGTTGTTAGATATATAACATGTCAAATCTAAGTATTGAAAATTCCAATGAACCATAATGGTTCCACCAAAACCAGGTGCCTTTATTACAATTTTGACTATCATTAATGTTACTTTATATACATTCATGAGACGTCACTCCAAATTGTTTGACATATAACATGCCATATTTAAGCATTGAAAGTACCAAAGATCCATAATGGTTCCACTAAACCAGGTGTATTGAAAACAATTACGGCCACCATTAATTTCACGTTATATTCATTCATAGGACGTCACTCCAAATTGTTTGATATATAACATGCCATATCTTAGCATTGAAAGTTCCAATGAACCATATTGGTTCCACTAAGCCAAGTATATTTAAAACAATTTCGACTACCATTAATTTCACGATATATTCATTCATGATACGTCAGTCTAAGTTGTTTGATATATAACATGCCATATCTTAGCATTGATAGTTCCAATGAACCATAATGGTTCCACTAAACCAGGTACTTTTATTACAATTTTGAGTATCATTAATTTTACGTTATATACATTCATGAGAAGTCAATCCAAGTTGTTAGATATATATCATGCCAAATCTAAGCATTGATAGATCCAATGAACCATATTGGTTCATCTAAACCAGGTGTCTTTATTACAATGTCGACTATCATTAAAGTTACGTTATATAGATTCATGAGACGTCACTCCAAATTGTTTGATATATAACATGCTATATCTCAGAATTCAAATTTCCAATGAACCATATTGGTTACACTAAACCAGGTGCCTTTAAAACAATTTCGAGTATCATTAATTTTACGTTATATACATTAATGAGACATCAATCCAAGTTGTTTGATATATAACATGCCAAATCTAATCATTGAAAGTTCCAATGAACCATAATTGTTCCACCAAACCAGGTGCCTTTAAAACAATTACGACTACCATTAAATTCACGTCATATTCATTCTATAAGATTTCACTCTAAATTTTTTTGGTATATAACATGCTATATCTCAGCATTGAAAGTACCAAAGAATCATAGTGGACCCACAAAACCAGGTGTATTAAAAACAACTTCGACTACCATTAATTTCACGTTATATTCATCCATGAGACGTTACTCCAAGTTGTTTGATATATAACATGCCAAATCTAAGCATTGATAGTTCCAATGAACGATAATGGTTCCACTAAACCAGGTGTATTGAAAACAATTACGACTACCATAAATTTCACATTATATTCTTTCATAAGACTTCACTCCATATTGTTTGATATATAACATGCTATATCTCAGCATTGCAAGTACCAAAGAACCATAGTGGACCCACTAAACCAGGTGTATTAAAAACCAGGGATAAAGGCCTGTTTCCTGTATCTTTGAAAAAGGCGTTGATCTGCCCAGTTTTTAAACAGCCGATAGTAGTGACTTCAAGTATTATAGACCAACCTCCATCCTCCCTTCCATATATAAGATCATTGAAACCACCATATTTAAACCTATGAATGAATACCTGTGGTCAAAGTTACCGGACTATCAATATAGAGGAAGGCTTGGGACTTCCTCGCAAGACCTCAACTTAATGGTTGTGATGGAAGCGGTTGAGGCGTTGGACCAGCATAAAACTTTTATTGTAGTCATGGTGGATATTGCTATTGTAATTGTTTTAAAGGCACCTGGTTTAGCAGAACTATTATGGTTCAGTGGAAATTTGAATTCTGAGATATAGCATGTTATATATCAAACAATTTGGAGTGACGTCTCATGAATCTATACGAGGTCTGTTCAAAAAATACGTAGACTGACGTCATAAAACAAAATATACTTTATTCAGAAGTTACACATCTGGGTCCCCTTCAAAGTACTCTCCTCCCCGACGCACACACTTATCCCAACGGTGTTTCCACTTTTGGAAACAGTCCTGGAACGCTTCTTTTGTGATGTCCTTCAGCGCCTTCGTCGCATTTGCCTTTATGTCGGGAATCGTCTCAAATCTCCTTCGTTTCAAAGGTCTTTTGAGTTTGGGAAACAAGAAGAAGTCACAAGGAGCGAGGTCAGGTGAGTAGGGTGGGTGGGGAAGAACAGTGATCGAGTGTTTGGCCAAAAACTCTCGAGTTCTGAGGGCTGAAGCGTTGTCGTGATGAAACAACCAGTCACCACTCGTCCACATTTCTGGCCTTTTCCGCCGGATAGCATCCCGCAGACGTTTCAGAACTTCGATGTAGTAAATCTGGTTCTCTGTGGAGCCTTCTAAAATTCCGCCAAATTCTAAAAATCCGCCAAACGAAAAAAACATACTTCACAAACAACCGCGTAGCTAATCAACCAATACTGATATTTGCAATCAAAAAACTGCCTTGTAATCAGCGGATCTGTCAGAAGATGGCGACACCAAGCGATTTTGATTGGGACCAACAGGGCCCGCGCAATTCAAACAGTCTACGTATTTTTTGAACAGACCTCGTATATAAAGAAGGATGTTTGTGGGTGGGTCTGTTTGTCTGTACGTTTTTTATACAAATCTACAGTTTTATTCCGATCTTGATGAAATTTCGCATACATGACCTTCAAAGCATGAGGAAGGTCACTGTCTACCTCAGATTTCGGAAAAATAATAATTATCGATAAAAAATCGATATTCATGGTTATGGCAGGGCATATTAATGAAAAATATCTCATGACCAACAATGCAAGGCAAAGTTTGTGCAACAATAGGTAACAACAATGGTATCAACACGCAATGCACCAACACAAGGCAGGGATCAACAATCAATATCTCATGACTAACAATGAAAGGAAAAGTCTGTGCAAGTGTAATTATCCCGGGCAACGCCAGGTACCTCTTCTAGTACATGTATAAAAAAGATAACGTTAGGCTTCGAAGCAGACGAACTGCTGAGACAACGTAATTCTGTCAAAAGAGGTTTGAGAAAGCGCAGACAAGTAAAGCATAGACTCGAAGTCGAAGGTTCGGGAAGTCTACTTGTTCCAATACCACAACTGGTCACTCATAACGGAGACAGCGGAGAAAGGGAATCTGTGCTACGATGGGCAATTACGGCGGACGAGCGAACGAGATCACAGGGTGTTAGTGGAAGCAGAAGTTTCAAGAAATCTCCAGGTCCGGACGCCACGCCGTGCCTCTTTGATGTATGCTAATAATATTTTTTTTAATTAAATTATTTTTCTTTACATCACATGACTGAGTTATAAATTGTTTGAATGGTTTCTTTTCTACATGTAAATTTTTATTTTAATTGTTTTTCGCGTGTCTATCGCCTCGGGTTTTACATCAGAACTTCTTTTTGTACGTTCCGGCGGAATTCCGGAAAATTCCAGAAAATTAAGATTCTTCTTTCCATCAGACTACGTCATGGTTGATGGGAGAATTCAACACCATGTCAGCTTAGCCATGATTCTTTTTCCCTTGAAGACAGCCAGTCATCCGGAAGGCGTCTGTTTTTTTGTTGAACATTTTATTTTAAACGATGAAATTGATAGAACTTTTTCCTTAACAGTATACTGGTATTGTTGAGGTAATTCGTCCATTGTTAATTATGTGGCCAGAACAAGTATTTCAAAAGAAGTATTTCAATTTATTCAGTCAGTTGGGTTTCAGCATCGGATATTTGATAATACAGTAGGCTACTTATGTATTATGGTCAACTAATGGAGTAAGAGAGTCTCCGTTTCTGAAGTTTATTTGATTTTATTAACGCTTATACATTAATTTTTGCCTGTGGGTTTTTCAGCTACTTTATAAAAATGCTGATGTATTTTCGAACAGGTATAATCTATACAGGGTGATTTACATCGAATGTAAAATACTTAAAGGGGGTATTATAGAGGTTAAGATAAACACAAAACGTCCTATGAACATGGGTT
>JAHWFO010060439.1:0-24086 GCA_023313115.1 Rhysida immarginata
AAACTATTGTTTACAAATTCCAGTATTTAACATCTAAGCTCTGTAAACAATGCCAGAAATTCGATTCCTTGACGGTGAAATAATTCTTCTTGCTTGAGAAAATAAACATTCTGACGGAACAGAGGTTGAAATTAAGCTAATATATTTTTTTGCAAAACTATAAACATTGGGATAGATGAATTCCAAAGCCTATGCCTAACCGTTCCTGGATGGTTGTCATATTTTCATCCCCCTCAAAGTAATTTGAAAATTTGATTACTCGATTTTTTATTCGAAAAAAAAATATTGGTTATTTAGTCGAATTTTTCTTCACGATTTATTCGATTAGTTTGGAAAAACCCTATCTCCAACGTCTCAGGTCGGGGTCCTTTTTAGCAGCATCTGTAGGAAAAAAAATATACATATAATAATTTGAAACTATACACTAAAAATTACAAAAGCATGCAAAATAATAATAATAATTCAGAATGGCCAAAATTCATAGTGTCCCAAAAGTATTGATCGTGGTGACGATGAATTAAATAAGCTATAAAAAATAATCTCATATTAAACGAACAGCTTCCATTATTATTAAATAAATAAACGTCGTTTTCTAATAATACGATCATTATTAATGACTCTGGACAAGTAATAATAGTCTTATACGTATGTACAGTTTATCCTACTTGTTAAAGTACAAGTAAAATTGTTAATTCTATTTGTACTCAAGCAAACACAAGGTAATATGAATTTCAGATCAAAAAAGATTGCATACCTTATATGATTATTCCGTAGGAATAAGAAAACAGCAATTTCTTAAAGAGAAATAAATATTGTTAATATGATGTGAAAATAGAATCCCACAAAATAAGTGTTAAAAAGTTACACCAAAATACAAATAATTATATTGAAACATATATAATAGTAAGTTATAACTTACTTTTTTTCTTGGAGAAACAAAAAAGCAGGAAGCGAGCGTAGATGTCAATCTTCAATAGTCGATCAGAGACGTTTGTAAAAGGCGCGCTTTCAGTCAAATTAGATCAGAGGCGCTTACTTTAACGGTCTCTGAATTAGATGCTGCATTGCTCTTCTGCGCATTTTTACTGCGCACATACGTCAATTAGTGAACATCCAATAATGGATCGCCATTTTATACGAGCCATGAGTGAAATTATATTACGATTTCCCAACGAGTACCAAACGTAGGAATTACTTAACATCTAACCGTTATCTAACCGAACACTTTAATAACAAGATCTGAACATTTCCATTCTCAGCTCTTACGGTTTACCAACCTAAATACCAGTTTCCAACGGAAATATAACATATGAGTGCTAGCTGGGGATCTTCTGCTTCGGAGAGGCAAGGAGAAACCTACATGCTACAGTTAGGTTGTATCGAGACAGATACCCTAACGAACATCATCCATCTCGTCAAACAATGCGTCACATTATTCAAAGATTCGAGGCTACAGGAAATGTTAATGCAGAACGAGGACGACCAAGGCCACAAGGCGACGAGGATACAACAACACTATTAGTTCTGGCTGCAGTTGCTGCAAATCCCCACACAAGCAGCCAGAGCAATTGCTGCAGATGGTGGGTGCCATCAGAGAGCTGTTCTCAACATTCTACACACACATCATTTTCACTCATACCATATTCATTGTCACCAGGAGTTACTGCCATTGGATTATGTTGCTAGGGCCGCCTTCTGCAACTGGTTACTTACCTGCCTGGATGACAATCCAAACTTCATTCATGAGGTGTTGTGGACAGGTGAAGCCCAGTTCACCAGGGATGGAGTTATCAACAGGCACAACCATCATCATTGGGCAGACGAAAACCCACTATGTCTGTGAGAAGCAACTCATCAAGTGAACTGGAGAATCAATGTGTGGTGTGGATTGTACAATGCACTGTGGTTGGACCGTATTTTTACGATGGAACACTGACTGCAGAACGCTACCAGGCTAAAATTCTCAACATGGTAGTCACAGACTTCATTGACAATTTGCCATTGGCTTCGTATCAGTGCATGTGGTTTCAGCATGATGGAGCTCCTCCACATTACAGGTTGGTTGTTCGCGAGCGTCTAAGTGAGATATTTGAACAACAATGGATTGGCCGAGGAGGACCAGTTCGTTGGCCACCCCGCTCTCCTGATTTTATACCACTTGACTTTTTCTTGTGGGGATACCTGAAGGACAAGGTCTATGCTACGCAGCCCACCTCACTGGAGGATCTGGTTCAATGAATCCAGGAAGCGTGTCGATGAGTGAGACCAGCCATGCTTGCCGATGTTTTGGAGTCAGTTAGGTTCCGTGCCCAATTGTGTTATGGTGCCCACGGTCATCACATCGAGCATTTTGTTGATTAACTTTTTTTTAAACTGTTTGAAGGAACTTGTTTGTGCAGTGTTACTGTTTGTAAGCGACAAACAGTTCCACCACGTGATTGTGTGTGATTGGTTGGTCCAATTTGGATGGTTTTTTTTGTTGTTGTTGTTTTGTTTGTTTTTTTATGCTGAACAAGTTTGCAATTGGGTTTTTTCTCTATCCCTTACGGTTTTTGAGATAAATTTTGAATGTGTCCTAATTTGCATATTTGGGATGATGGAAAGTGTGTGATGTTATGTTATTGGGTCTCACAGTTAGTGATGACTCATAAGTACATTTTGCAATAGCAGAGAACAATCATTGATTACTTAGCTTACCCAGTAGTTATATTTTATTAATGTGACAAATATAAGTCAAACTCCACTTAATAGTGTTAAATATAAAAACGCAAGTTAGGAATATTGCGAGGTTGTCTGAAACTTTATGCTTTAGATTAAATTTCGAGATTACTATTAATTTTGACGAGAGATAAAATATCGTCTGAGTGGGAAAAAAAAAAATGGCGGCTGATGGAGTAAAGTAGGCATTTTCCAAGTTCCCTCCTTGTTTTCTCAGCTAATAGAAGCAAAGTTTTTTCTATCAGTAATTCTATTAGTCATTTAACAGTAATCTTAATACCTAAAGTCTACTAAAATAAAAGAAAATAGAGTTTTCGCTTGCCTACCTCCCTTTCTCTTTACTCCTGATTCTTTACTGCTGCTGTTCGATTGTGTACTGATGCCGCTGCGGCTTATTGTGCAGCCGCTGCCGGGATGGGGGACCCTTCGGCCCCCCTCCGCAGCCGACGATCATTCTCCGTAGATAGGGCGGAGAGATCCAAAAAACTTAAAATTGACTCCTCCTCGTCGGAGAAGTGTAATGACCATATGTCTAAATCCTATGGTTTGGCTGGGAATTCTGCTGAAAATCTTTCTTCCCCTCTGTATACTACTAAAAAGCATAAGAAAAAAAACAAGAAAAATACTATAAACAAAAAAGGCTCGTCTAATGATCTTTCTAATCAAGATGTTGTTTCTGAAAATATAAGTCACCTATCAAAATCTAAGCCTGCTGGATCTCTTTCTCCTCCTGGGACTACGCCGGATCATCAAAAGGTGCTGAGTCCATCCGAAGATGTCCAACCCATGCAAATCTCTCAAGATCAAGAATCCCTACGGAGTGAGCTCCAGTCCCAGCTCGAGTTGGCTGCCCGCCCGTGGCTAATTGTATCAGTATCTTGCTCTAGTGGAAAGATGCCCCCCTCTAATCTGCGACAGCGTCCTGGAGAAGCTAGCAACGACCCTGACGAATTCATTTCCCCGGGCCTCCTTCGCAAAACTCTTGCTTCTCTCATCGGTTCCTCTCCTACGGTATCTAAATTAAGCTCGGGAAAATTTCTCATTAAGTTTTCCTCTAAGACCCAGGCCCTTTCTTGCCTGAAATTTTCCGACATTGGCCCTTTTACCTTGCATTTTGAAGTCCCGAAGTTTTTGACCTCTTCTGTGGGTTTTGTCTATGGGATACGGCGGTCTGTTACCCTGGAAGACCTCCAAGCCCATGCTGACAAGGGTGACATCATCACTGACATCAAACACTCTAGCCCCTCATATGACGGTGCTCGCTACGGGAAGGTTCTCCTGTACTTCAACTCCCCCAATCTGCCTGAAAAAATTAAGTTCGAACATGAGTCGTTTCCCGTCACTCGTCCTCCTCCCAGGCCTATGCAATGCATAGTCTGCCATAAGCTTGGACACACGAAAGCTAGATGTAATGACCCCCCCGTCCTGTTCTAAGTGCTTGTCCCCAGATCATACCAGGAACGATTGTACTTCTCCATTCCTCTGTGCCAACTGTAGTGGCAATCACTCTTCTTACTACAGGGGGTGTAGTAAATTTAGATATGAGGCTCTCATCCGCACTAAAATGATAGATCTATATGTCTCTTACTATGAAGCAAAACGACTTACGGACATGGAATTAGGTAGTGATGCCCCAAATCATAGGTCCTTCGCTGCCGTAACCAATGTGAACTCGACTCCAAAAAACCTGAGCTATCCACCCCGCCAGTGTTCCCAAGCAGGATTTACCCCCTCGCAGTCACCTAATGCGGCTGATCCCCTGGCTCTAAACAACGACATGATCAATTGCAATACCCTCTCAGGCGTTACCTGCTCGACATGTGGCCGAGATAGTCTCTCACCAATCTTTTCATATCACTCTCCTATTCTTCCGTCTCCGTCGCCCAGTGACCCTCCATCCCAAAATGTCCTGTCTCAAAATATTCAAAACGTCCCGCCTCAAAACGCTCAAAATGACTTATCTCAGAATACCCAAAATATCTCGTCCCAGAATGCTAATTCACCTCGTTATGACTACCTTCTCTCCCAGATACCCTGGTCTCAGTTGTCCCCCTTCCCAGAGGGACCTCAGGGAGTTGGAAACTCTTCTCAAGTTAATAATGACTCCTTAACCTGTGATAGTTCCAAACTGACTGGTCTAGGCAACCATATAGTGGATCAGCTTGTGGGCAACTGCCTAAAACGATTTATATCGACATTAGCGGACCTGCCTGCTGCTCAGGACAGCCTTAAATGTATTGGGGACGTATTTCAAATTATGGCTTCCCACTCGGCCCACTCCCCCAGGTGGTTAACTGATGTTTCCGGATGGTGGAGAGATATGCTCTCCCCCCTACCTCATGATGGCGTCATCACCCAGTAAGCACCTTGATGTCCTCCACTGGAACGTCAGGGGCCTGATAGCCAATTGGGAGGACGCTATTCTACTTAGACAAAAAGCCCAAATATTTACATTGTGTGAAACTTTCCTACACCCGGACAGGACTATTGTTTTTCCCCGATCGCAAACATACACAAATAGTAGAGAAAAATACGGAGGAGGCAATTTAGTCTCCATTGATCACCGAATTTCCCACTTCACTAATTATTCAAAACATCTTGAAGAGGTGGCAGTCATTGACTTAGTGGTTTATCTCCAGGGTACATGGATTCATATTTACTGTATATATGTGCCGGGTTATTTAAAGAGAGAGCGTTGGTCTGCCTTAATGGACTTGCTAGATCCTCCTTTCATTGCCATTGGGGATTTCAACGCCAAGAGCCCGCTATGGGGCTGTGATGGATACAACCCCAATGGCAGTTATTTGGAAGAAATTCTAATTAGTAAAAACCTCACTGTGCATTACACAGCTGATCATACCTATCAATCGGCCAGGTTGCCCTGGTCTTCTTCAAATCTGGACATTGCCATAACTTCTCCGGATTTTCCCTTTCAGACTCACTTGGAAACTATCCCAGGTTCGTTTGGAAGTGACCATCAAACTCTTCGCTTTCGAATCTTTTTAAATTCCTGTGTTGCAAGCTCATCATCTCCATCTTGTCTTCTAAAAGTCACCTCCTGCTCTTCCCGGTGGTCGGCTGTGCCCAATGAGGCTTTCTCTTCTCCAGATTTGAGCCAACTTGGACACTTGGACATCCAAAATCTTCTGCAAATATACCAAGCGCGATTGGTTAAAAGTAAGCGTCCAAAGTCTTCGCTTCCCATTAGACCGTGCTGGTGGTCTCCTGACTGCGAGGAAGCCACTTGGCTCCGAAATAAAGCAAGGAGGAAATTCCTTAAGTGTCGGTGTTTGGTATGTTGGCTGGCTTTAAAGAAAATGAAGGCGAAGTGTAAGCGACTTCTTAAAAAATCTCGGCGGGCATATTGGAAGTCATCAATTACCTGCAATTCGGAGAACAATGTCTGGAGAGTCTTGAGAGTGTTTCAAAAGCGCCCCTCCTCCTCTCCCCCACTGATTCACAGTGGAGGTTCCTTACTAGATCCTAAGGCTTCTGCATCAGCAATTTTACGTCTTGCTGTAGGCTCAAAGCCGGAAGTACTTCTACCTTGGCCAAAGTCTTTGCCTAGCTACTATCTCTCCGCAACTCACCTCTTACCATGGGAGCAGTTGTTTTCTGAAGCTTCTTTAAAAGCGGCTCTTAGGTCCAAATTCTCGGCCCCAGGACCGGATGGTTTGTTAAATTCCACCTTTAAGCAATTAGGGGATGGTCAGCTCTTTCTCCTCTTGAAAGCGTTCAACGCCTCTTGGACTTCAGGTATTATTCCAGCTAGCTGGAAGACTTCCATCATTCATCCAGTTCTGAAACCCAGCAAATCTCCATCAGCTCCCTCTAGTTACAGGCCAATCGCTCTGACCTCGTGCCTTATTAAAATCTTAGAACGACTAGTCAATAGTAGGCTTCAGCACTTCCTTGAGGTAAATGCTGCCCTTCCAGAATATAGTCTTGGCTTCCGAAAGGGCCGTAGCCACATCCACTCTGTAATCAAGTTAGTTGACGACATCTTCTTGGCACGGGAAAGTGGAGAACATATTGGAATTATCTTTCTGGACATTAGTAAGGCTTTCGATTCGGTTCCGCTGGAAGCCCTCTACAATAAACTAGTTAGCATTCACGCCCCGAGGAGGCTTGTTATTTGGATCATGTCATTTCTAAAAAAAAGGCGAGTGGGAATAAAGTACCCTGGTGGGACTGTGTGGACAGAACAGTGTCATGGTCTTCCTCAGGGTTCTATTCTTAGCCCCACACTTTTTAACATCTTCGCTGCTGATGCTTTTTTCAATGTCTCGGCGGAAGTTGGTAGAAGCATATTTGCAGACGACATGGCCCTCTGGGTCTCAGCAAAAACTGTTCCGGAGATTCGAGCCAAGCTCCAAGAATCCTGTGATCTTATTTCTGATTGGGGTCGATCTAATGGTGTCTCCTTTTCGCCTGATAAATCTGTGGTGGTATGTATTCCAAAAGGAGGGCCTCCTCCCTCCCTCTCAGTCTATTTACAGGGCTCTAAGCTTCCTATTCGACGGATTCACAAATTTCTGGGTGTTTCTATGGATGATAAGCTAAGTTGGCGTCCTTTTGTTTCTTCACTTAAATCCAGTATTACAAAGAACTTAGCTCGGACTAGGTTGGTGATGAAATCAAGATGGGGCCCACCTTGGAGCGAAACGTCTACTCTTATCAGCTCTGTCATCAGATCTCCTGACATTTATACCTTTATTCTCTTGTTAACTAAAAGCTCCGTCATTGACCCATTGGTTAGGGAGGAGAGGAAAATTCTGAGGTCTTGCTTAAGAGCCCCCCGCTCTTCTCCTTGTCCAGTGCTTTATCTAGAGGCGGGTGTTCTCCCTCCCCCACTTAGATGGGAAGCTAAAGCTGTCAGCCAGTTCTACTCCTTTTGTCAAGCATCCCAGCGGTTTGATGGCAGTCTCTCCTTCCAAGCAAATTGTGTCGCTCTTCTGCGGTCCAATCGCCTGCGAGTCTTGGCTACTAATTTACTAGACAAATTCGACTGTGCTAATGTGCAAATGTGTGAGATCACTATTCTAGAATACCTCTGGCCTTCTCCGCCCGGCAATCTTGTCTACTTTTTCCCCGAGTGGGTCAGCCAGGCTCCATCTCCGTCTATGCGCAACGGTCTTTTTAACTCGTTCCTGCAGGACACCTTCTCGGGGTACACTAGATATTTTACGGATGCTTCTCTAGCTCCATCTGATCCTATCGGGGGAATTGGTGTCTTTAGGAGAGGAGGAGTAATTACTGCACAAAAAATCTCACCAGCTACCAGCTACGGGCAAAACCTTTGATCCGATCGTATTTTTTTTCCTCTTTCTCTTTATGCATGGGAAGATAAATGGCTCGATGAACTAAATGCCGGAATGCAGCCATCTTATGGGCATAACAGTGGCTGGAATCATTTGGAATAAACGTTGGTACAAAATTGAGCTTTCTATAAATATCATATTCAAGGGAATTATGTTTTCTCTCCACAAATAAGTCTAAAAAGGGAAGTTTATTATGTGACTCCATTTCCATAGTGAAACTTATGGAGGGTGCTAAACTATTGATGTTATTGAGGAAATCATTTACACTTTGCTTTTTAGTGTCGAAGATTGTAAATATATCATCAACGTATCTACACCAGATTGATGGAAAATAGTCGAATCGCTTAAATGCCACGTTTTCAAGGTTTCTAACGTAAAGCTCTGCAAGGAAGGGACTGAGGCTGCAACCCATAGGGGTTCCATCTTCCATCTTGTAGAACTGGTTGTTGTATTGAAAGTAGTTGCTGTAACATACCAAGTTTGTGGCAATAATAATTTCTTTGACAAGTTCTTTTGGAATTTTTTTCTCTAATAAACAAGTTTCCAAAATGGAAACAGTTTCTTTAATTGGGATACTTGCAAATAACGCTGTTATGTCAAAAGAGACCATCTGGGAGTCTTCTGGTATTATTTCCTTTTTGACAATGTTTACAAATTCCCAACTATTCTTTATGGAAAAATTCTTATCACGAAGAGTTATAGTTTTAAAAATTTTTAGTAAAAAGGCTGCCAGCTGACTAGATGGAGAGTTTGCATAGTCTACGATGGGGCGCATTTGATTCCCAGGTTTGTGTGTTTTCGGGAGACAGTAGAGTCTCGGAAGACACGGATTGCTTGGTATTAACTGACTCCTATTTTGGCTCTTGAATAAAAATTTACATGATGACACATATCGATGAGCTTTTCTTATCCACTTTGGTAAAGGGTTCTTGCTAATTATTTGGTAAGCACCATCTTTCAAAAAATCTTCCACACCATTCACGTAATCACTTTTTTTCGTAATTACAATGTTATTGCTTTTGTCATCCTTAATGAACTGACAGTCTCTACTTTTAAGTTTTCGGATTACTTTCATAATGTTTCTATCAATGGTGCAGGGAGGTTTTTTTTGCTAAATTGTGTGATAACTGGTTTTACATAATAATTTAAGGTCATTATTCTCTTGCTGGTTTAAAAAGTTAGAGCCTCTTGTGATTGTAGCAAACATGAATTTCAAATCATTATTCAGATTAGGTGGTGTGAACTTAAAGCCATATTTTAGTAAAGCCGTTTCATCCGAACCAAGGCTAACATCTGACTTTTTGATAATATTATTCAGTGGTTCACACGGTTCAGGCGAAGTAATTGAATTTTTTAACCGACCAAATTTCTGTTGTGTGTTGTATCTTATGGTTTTTGCTTTATGCCAATTAACCACGTGCACCTTATGCAGGAGTTGGTCAAACAATACGGGATGTAGAGAGTTACCTAAGAACGCATGCAAATGATAGGCTTCTAATTCTAAATCTGCCAAATTACTGAATTGCTTCTCTATCAGTAAATTAAGGTATAAGATTTGAACTGACCTTTTGACTCTGGAGAGGATAGGGTTGTTCCCTGTACGAAACTTCATTCTTTGGATAAAGTTCGGAAGAAGGCGTTGAGAACGACATTGCACAAGAAAGTTGATGTTAGATTTCATGGTCCTGATCCTAAGGTTTAACTTGAAAAACCTGTTGCAAAGGCTGGGTAAATCTTTGGTATCATTGTGACACACAGGCAGCGATGCTATACTTAATCGTGAACAAAATCTTAATAACAACTGTGGAAGGTTACTAAAACTAGAAATTAATAATACACTGCAACTCCACAAAATATCACAAATTAATTTTCCTGTGGGTATATTTTAAGCTTATATTTTTTGAATTTGATTTGTGTTTTATCTGCTGTAATTGGAATTTAAAACTGGTGGGAAGTTCATCTTTTCTGATTGGTTGAGCTATAATCCACCCATTGATTGGTCAGAGCTAAACTATAAACGACTGGGATCTTTGTAAACTATCACATGCTGAAGAAGGTAGCGTGGCTACTGAAATGTGCATATTCATGTATCATGCATATAAATAAATTAATTTTGTGGACTTGCGGTGTATTATTAATTTCTACTTTTAGAATGGATTGATTCATGACTTTTATGTATTTTCTTTTATATTTACAGTGGAGGACCACGAATCCGGAATGCTCGGGACCAGGAGCCTCCCGGATTCGTGGTTTTTCTCGATTCGTGGTCTTTTTTTCCTTGGAAGAAGTTAGACAACACGTGTGTAATTGTACATGTTTCTGACGACTGTTATTTAAAATTTATTTTAAAATAAAATTCTTCACTATTATACAATTAAAGTCATTAGTGTAATATAATCTTATTTATTAATGTAATTATATTACGATTTTGTTCCAATCGGTTTTTTTGTTTTTTTTGTTTTTTTGTTTTTTTTTTACCAAATATTTCCTAACTTAAAGATCGTTCTTCACGTTTGGTTAGCCACTGTCAAAATTAATTGTCCTTCCGATGTTTCTAAGAATTTTCACATTAATTCATTTATAACTGTGTATTATTTTTACTTCAGCAGAAGAGTGTTAGAAATTGCAGGAGAATTCAATTAGGACCTGTGTTAAAACAACGTTTCAAAAGTGTAGAAAATTTGTCGGCGAATTAGGCCTATAGGAAAGTACACATAGTCGGCGATCAGGCCTAACAGTCTATTCTGAAAATGCACTAAATCATCAAAAATATTCAAAACTGTGCATTATGAATATAATTTATTAAGAAATTTTAATTAAAACTAAATTTTATTCAGCAAATATGAAACTAAGCAACTTCTGTCTTAAACATTCTTCTTCCATCGATGTTTCAGCGCTCAAAGTTTTTGTTTTGTTTTTTTTCTTCCTCGTTTGTAAATATTTAGCATTATTTTTGTGCACACTGTATGGGGATATGGAGAATTAATTATGTCAACGAATGTTATTTTTTTCTTAATATAATTTTTTCCCCGCAGTGGCTGATCACGTGGCCCGCTTCTTGCGAGGCTTCTTGTTTCACCAAATTGTGACGATTTTATAGATAGACATTAAAGATAGGCGATTCAATTTATGGTTATCATGAAATTTTAATAAGTCTATAAAAAAAGATTACGCATTAAAAATAAAGTGCAAAAAAAAAAAAATTGACATAAACCACATTTGAGATCGAAATGCGCGTTTGCCTCAGCTTCCAACAGAGGATTGTTAAGATCATTTTCGGAGAAATTTAGCTGCGTTTTGTGTGTGTATTTGTTTTGTTATGATTATTCCCTTTTTTTTCTTTCTTCAAAAATCTTTGAGCGGTACAGACTTATCTCGGCTCGGCTCTGCGTTTTTCGCTCCTCATGTTCGAATACCAAGGTCATGAGGGAGAAAGCGCAAATTGTATATATGTGAATAATTGCTATATAAATTTTGATTCTCTTTTAATAATTCGTATCTTTGGTATTACGACGATGTTTCCTGAATCCAACGGACAAGGCGATTAGTATCATCAAACTTCTGAGAGTAATTGTATATTGACAAGATGGAGAAATGTTGATGCCTGCTATGCTAAAGGAACTTGGAATTTATCAGAATCTGCAATGTGGCTGCTTACAAAGTTCAAGGACGGTAATATGGATATGATGGAACTGAATTGGTGAGTGATGGACTGATTACCCGAACACTTAGAGATATTTGATGTTCAGCGGTACCATTGGACCTCCTGCCCTTGGTAGTAGCTATAATCGACTCGTGTCTGTGCTGTGATCACACGGTGTGGGTGTGTGGCGTTACTCACATGAACAGTTTCCCAAGCCTCCTTGTAAGTGTGTTTAAGAATGAGATGCTGTTCTTTGTCAATTAAAATAATTAAATGATTTTAAGTAGACTAGTTAAGCACCCTGCCTGTGACATGGGATACCTAACAGCATATTGGGAGACCTAGTAAAAGGAAGCAAAGTTGACGAGTTCACTAATTGTCAGTTACTTACAAGTGTGACATAAATGCATATGAGTATTGACGGAAATCAAGGCTCGCCAGTGGCTGACGTATCAGTAACTCCCGTACTCACCATGAGGAGTTTTTATACCTCCCCCCTGGCTGCCTATAAAAAGAGGTGCTGAGCGCGTTCTTGCGTCAAAGTTTTAAGGAATACTTGTTCCGTGTGTACGGAGTGTTCATATCTGATATCTCAGCTGAGTCAATCACCTTTTGCTCACATGAGTGCTAGTGATCAACCTCTTTGTGCAGGTCCAATGATTAATTACGGGCAGTTGTGCCGGTATTTTTCCTTACAGTGAGCGCCGGCCAGGTGGCCGAGAGGGCTAGGGTGTAGGCTTTCTAGTTCTCGAGTCCGCCTGGTTGTGGTTTCGAATCTTGCCATGGGCATGGATGTTTGTGTTTGTCCCGGGCTGCGTACAGATATAACTTCTGTAAAAGCCACGAAATGACCTTAGTAGTCAACGCCAAAATTTCTAATAAACCAACCAACCAACCAACCTTATAGTGACCACCGTTCTGATTTAACTTTTGATGTACTTTAGTAATTAAGGAATATCGAATAGGGGCCCCTAGTTATAGTGACTTATAGTATTTATGTAAAGTAATGATTATACAATATAGAGCAAAATAAAATGATGTATTTTGAACATAACTATCGCAGTACCAGGTCGTCTATCGTATGTTTGGTCCCGAACTCTTAGTGCATCTTACCCCCAACACTTATTGCAATCGCATGAGGGATAATATTACCTACTAGTTGTGCCCGCAGCTTCGTTCACGTAGAACTCAGTGCGGAGAAAGTCAGCGCCAAAAAAAGTTCAAAAACTGCAGCCAAAGGACAAAAACTAAACAACAACAACAAACAATATGCAAAGGAAAATTCGAAGTCCGTAATTTGACACTTGCAAAGAGTATCAAAACCGGAGTTAGGGTTGCCACTTTCGTCAAACAAAATTTCTCCATCTAACCTAATTAATAATTTTTCAGAGATATTAACATTTTCATTGAAATTTAATTTTTCTTTTAAATTAAACATTTCTTATTGTGCAAATGGACTTTTTTTCAAAATCATGATGTCTTTTTACACAGACTGGCGCACTTTCTGAATCGTCCTGATTCGCGCCCTGATTCGCGCCCCTAAAAGATTGTTAGTCGTGTTTTGGGTATAGAAGGAGTAGAGTAAGGTGAAATAGATGTGCTGTGTAGTATAGTGTGTTGTTGGTCTGTGTGTGTGGAATGGTAGAGGGGTACATAAGTGAACGTGTGGGTGTAGTTAAATTAACATTTGTGAATATGGAAGTTCAGGGTGAAGCAATGCTAGCTCATGAAGGGTGCATGGAGCGCTTCGTCCGCATGAAGGCACTAATTAAGAATTTAACAGGATTAGTGATCAAAATGCTTTTGACGGGGGACCATGTACGGGAAGTGAATGTGAGTGGGATCGGGATAGATAGCAGGACTAACTTCTCAAATGTGGGGAAGGCAGACTCTGAAGGATCTAAGGAGATCGACTCAGAATGGGTCATGCTTCGTGTACTCGGGACAGGGACCAACAATATGAGGTGGAAGGGGCCATTTAGGGTATTATCGTCTGATGAGTCAGTTTGGGTAAAGTTGGAGGGCCTTCGTTTCGAAGTGGGTAAGGGCAGAACAAGTTTGAAAGCTTTGGCGAACTAGAGACTATAGAGATAGGCATGGGATACAGGAAGGGTTTATTAGTTGTGATCAACCAGTTATGTCTGATGTTAGGTTAATGTATGCTCCAGGTAAGGGCCCATGGTATGCTCAACCTGCAAGCGAGGGCTGGAAGGTAGTTCAGTCCGGAACGGCTGCGGAGGGATTGCATCAGGAGAACAACGAAGATTTGTATGCTCCGTTTACGTGCCCCAAGGCAACGCATACGAATGGCTGCACACTAGGAAGCCCGGGAGTGATGGAAGCAGCATATCCCAATGCAGAAGCCGCACTGGACACCAATCAGCAAATTCCTTTGATGGGAGTATACCACGAGGAGGTTTCTGGTTACATGGAACCCCAAGGGATGATCATGCTCGTTGAAAGGATGGCAACTGACGAAAATAGTTATGACAATTCAATGTATGGTGACATATTGAATGAGGTGGCAAATACGGGAATTGGATATGTAGGCTCATGGGGTTGTGATAGTCTTTATTTGTTGTTACTTTATTAATTATCCTTAAATAGCTGAGACAACAGAAGTCCTTGACGCAGAAGCTCGTATACCCTCTTCTCTTGCTCTATTCGAAACTTCCATTGTTCAGATGTTTCCATTGCCCGTATAGTCTTTTCTCTTTTAACTGCAGAGTTTCTCTGACCAATACTCGTTCTTTCTGTATCCTTTCCAGATACATGAATTATTGCCAGCCGTCTGGATGTCTGATAGGGAGCTCAAGGGAGACACATGTGACTCCTTTTCCTCCTCAGTAGATGCCGTGTTATTTATGTTTTGTAACTGCATCGTCATTTTATGCTCATTATTAATAATTCTTGGAAATGAACGTTCAATCATCGCATTATCATCATCTCAGTTTCCAAAATATTCACATTCACACAGAATATAGTCAAAATGTGTTTTTATGAAATGTTTGGATCTGCTGTGCTACCCAATAAGCTAGGTGATAACCCCCGGCATGACCCTTCTTTTTTTTTTTTTTTGATTAAATTTTGAAATATCTTAAAAAAAAAAAAAAAAATGAAAACGCTTAGAATTAATGCAGTAAAAATTCCTGTTGAAAATTAGATAATTTTTTTTTTTAAAGCTCACAATGGATGGACCTCTCCAAGGATGCTACTGCTAGTCTAAATAAATTCTTACTCACGTAACCTTACTTTAGATGTACACTTGATGTTGTTGCAATTCCCTTCTTCTCTCGATGTCTTTAAGCAAAACTTGGCCATTCATCACTTTCTGTAGTCTAGCGGTCGCCGGTTCTGCTATTTACTTGCTTCCGATTTGCTTAATACAGCACGAAGGTAAAGGAGTGCTTCCTCAGTCGTCTTTCCACTCTTTCTCAATAGTCTGCTAATTCTCCATTATCTCCAGTTACTGATCATTTTTAAAGATTTTCAAGAAATTGTTAAGTACTAAGAACTCTGTTTTCTAAGAAAAGCCTGAATAACATGAATTCTATGCATTGTTACAAATTGAAATTTTTCTATATTGCACAAACTTTGCCTTTCATTGTTGGTCATGAGATATATGTTGTTGATCCTTGCGCAGTGTTTGTGGATTGCGTGTTTATACCATTGTTGATAAGCATTGTTGCACAAACTTTGCCTTGCATTGTTGGTTATGAGATAGTTCTCATTAATATGCCCTGCCATAACCATGAATATCGATTTTTTATCGATTATTATTATTATTTTTCCGAAATCTGAGGTTGGCAGTGACCAAGTGAAGGTCAAGTATGCAAAATTTCATCAAGATCGGAATAAAGCTGTAGATTTGTATAAAAAACAAACAAACCGACCCACAAAGCCACAAACATCCTTCTTTATATATGTAGATAGATTACAATATAACTGGCCAGTTCAATAAGTAACTGCAACTAATAGAAACTTAATCTATTCTGATATTTGAATAAAGTTGACCGACGAAACATATAATAGCGTTATCTCCTAATTATACTCAACATCATTAAATAGGTTGAACTCTCTTGCAACTAGTCTATACAAGTTCACAAAGTTCACAGTTCTCTCACTGTTCTCTAATGCTGTTGTACTTATTTAGTTAAATTATTATGACACTATAACAACTTATATTGAGCACAGGCCTGCTTATATTAAATTCACTTATCTGCACATTACAACACTGTATCACTCAGGATTCCGTCGTTCGGGGACTCTCGTTGCTCCAGTCGATGAATTTCCCTCTGCTATCTCGACTACCTTGCTGCTGTTCTTTCCGTCGATTTTGTTGTACATCTCCACTACTCGGCCAACGCCTGTAGCCCGCACGTGTATTAGAGGCTGTGCTGTCACCTATACGCTCAGTCAGCTATCCTCATGCTCAGACGTTCCAGCCCGGCTGCAAAGTTGCTAAGCCTTCTTGGATAGCGCAGGTCAGTTACACATTAGATGTCCCGGCACTTAAGATGCCTCGTCCTGCCCCGGTGCCATACATTTGGTATAACCCTGCCACCTGCTACCGAGTCATACGATGACACTCGCTTAGCTCTCGTACACTAAGCTGCGGCATGGAGTGAGGGTCCCTTCCATAGTGGCTCTCCTCTTCGCCCGCTGATTGTGTCGCTCGCCGTTCTGCTTTTCACTCGCTGATTCCGTCACGTCTCTCTCATCTGCTACTCTTCGCTTCCAACCTCTCGTATTTCTTCTATTATATTTAAGCCAAACTTCTTAAACTCGCTTAAACATTATCACTCTGTCGTGTCTATACTTATACACGCACACCACATTTCATTTGCATCTGCTTTCTCTGCTGTCTCTGGGTCGTCTGTTCTCTTTTTCACAAAAAAAAAAATTTTTTTTCCTTCTTCTATCTGTTGTTTAATTGGTCACTCAAGTTTTTTATTTCCTAGAATTTCAGTTCTGTAGTCTGTTGTCATGGTTACCCACTCCTTCCTTCTTGTCTATTGTTCTCTTCCTCCTCTCACTAACCCCCAGCACAAAAAGGTGGCTATAAGCCTATTTTACTCGACTTAGGCAAATTTCTACGAGTGTTCAACCTACGTTAAATATTATAACAAAAATAACATAATATTGTTTTACGTTTACCAAATCAGTTGCTTCTTTTCCTTGATATTCTGTCTTCTATTAAATAATATATTGTTTTATATTTCCCTATCGTTCTCTTCCACTATTCTTAATCCAGTTTGTAAACTCATTTTCCTTTATTAACCCATGCTCTTCCTTAACTTAAAGATCCATTATTTTTATTAAATATAAGAATATATATAAACCACCTTCACCTATTATTCGAGTATTTTAATATTCAATAACACAGACATGTCTGTTTTAACACAGGGCATGTCTGTAGTGGCGGGACATATGTGATATTTTATAAAATATCGCACATATTCGTCACAGGGTCAAGGAGCAACACCGGGGTCACAAATGTTGCTCAACTCGCAGGAGGTAAGCACATCTCACGAGGCAGGAGTGGACGCTGAGGGAATTTTAGGCCAAAAGTTGTCAATTCCTGGGAGGACATTGAATAAATGGGCCAGATACTGTGGACAGACGTCAGAAGAAAGGAGAAGAAACCACTAATCCACATAAAATATTTAATCTGATAATGTTGATGCACATTTCGGCAGCCAGGCTGCCTTCTTCAGCATACAGGAAAGCTTAGATCAGAGTAGGAGAGCTATTCTGATGAATTGTGAATAAATTACAAGCTCTTATATAGCAAGTAGTAGCCAATTAAACAAATTTAACAAAACATTAAAAACAAACAAAAAGTTGGAAACGTTAAACGGAATATGATTGGCTCGTCGTCAAGGTCGTCATTGGTCCTCGTTCGCTGGTCATCATCGGTGAAGGTATTTCTGCTATTGGTCAGTTTCGTTAGGCTGATTAGTTTTCCAATGTTTCTGTGCTGTGTAACATCCACCGGGCCTCCATCACTGTTCAGAAGTCTTGCGGGGTCTTCGCAGCTAATCGCATAGGACTCCAAAAAGTTCAGGAGTCTTGGGTCTCTTGTGCTGTGCAAGATGTCGAAATCTTCTCGTCGGAAATCATGTTTTTGGTCCAAGATATGGTCCGGAAATCTAGATATACTGTATTTACCGTTCCTGATAAACATCAGGTGTTCATTAATTCGTGTGAGCACAGCTCTCCGGGACTGTCCATAGTACACTGCCTTACATTTGGCGCAAGGAATTTTGTACAAACCTGGTCGATTTTCCATTGGTATCAAATCTTTGGGGTTCCCCAGTCATCTTCCCAAAGTGTCTGTGCTCCTGTAGGATATCTCCAGACCAAATTCCTTTGCTATCTTGTCCTTACCTCTATTAAGTTGCCGGTTATACGGTAATATCAGTCCCGCCTCTGTATTCTTATTTGCCTGTAGTGTGGTGATTTCTTTTACTACTAATTTTCGTTTTATCTTCTTTGTAATGCTGTCAATTATCGTTTCTTGGAATCCAGTTTGTGTAGCAAATTTTTTTATAGGGAGTGCAAGTGTGACGTCAGTCCTGGGATTTCTTCAGTCACGTGACTCGATTTGGTTCCAAACAAGTCTTCTCGCTTCGGGATTTAACATGGTTCCAACGTAGGGATGGAATAAAATCGCTTTCTATAAGCCCAGTGTTTATAACACATTTTAGGATGTGAAATTGTTTAGTTCCTCACTGCTCAAGAAGGAGCCAAAACAGCGATTTAGGCTTCTATCGCTTTCCCAAAGAAAGAAAGATCCGCGAACGATGGCATTCTTTTGTTAAGTGATTAAAAGTGATTAAAAAGCGTTCTAATCTTAATGTATAAATTACATAATGGTATTAAATGTTTTAATAATATAAATTACACAAATTAACATGATAATTTAAGAGATGTCATTTTTACTGGCCGCCCGTTTCAACGTTACTAGTACGTATATTGCCTGGTTCCAATGTTTGGAACCAGCGATCCCATTTCCTAGGCTCTCGGCCCGTTCATCGCGCAAATGACGTCAGCTGTGACGTAGTCACTTGCACTCCCTATAGTTTTGATTTCTTTCATCTTGTTTTCAGCATTCAGAGGAATCGTATGGGCTCTGTACACCATGTGCCTGAAGGCCGCGACTTTGTGTTGGTGGCCGATTAAATATTTTATGTGGATTAGTGGTTTCTTCTCCTTTCTCCTGGGAGGAGTTTCCCCTGGAAGAGAAAGAAAAGGGGAGTGATAAGGACATCTGCCTCACTAATGAAGTTATAATGACCCAGAGGGGAGGGGAACCGGAAATTGAATCTGCAAAAGTGCAGGCGTTTAATGAGAGTGGTGACACGTTTTCCCCGCCTTGGCAGCAGAAGGGCACCATGGTGAACCTGTGCAGGGTGAAGGCGTTAAGCAAGATAATGAGCGTTTAGATGGCTCGACGAAGAAGGGTGGGAGACATCCTGCACTTAAAAACGGAATGGTTGTTTATCAATCTAAATTGAATTGTACCTTGCTGACGTTGGAGGGTGCTGAGCTAAAAACCACGGTGATTGACGAAGCGAAGGAGAAGTATTTATGAGCACAGTATGTAAAGTAATGATTATACAATATAGAGCAAAATAAAATGATGTGTTTTGAACATAACTATCGCAGTGTCAGGTCGTCTATGGTATGTTTGGGATCATAACTAACTAAGCGCATCTCACCCCAACACTTATTGTAATCGTGTGAGGGATAATATTACCTATTGTGGGGGTAGGGGAACGCTACAATTACAACAAAGACCCAACAAAACCCTCCCATTCACATTTAAATAGGATTACCATTCTTCCCATGTATCTATATGTGTACATTGAAATCCCCCATTGGAATGACAGATTCTGTATTCTCCTGCTGAGAGTAGCATCAACTTCATCTAGAAAGAGTAGGTTTCTGTAACTGCATTCGGAGAATGTGCAATGGACAGAGAGAGAGTTTTCCTATTCCACCTAAAGGGGTTTAATCTGCAACATAATCTGCCAGTGGGGGCTTGTGAATATTCTCTCTCTCTTGGGCAGTCATGTTAGGGCCGACACTTGAGTTGAAACTCTTCCACCCTCTTTCTAAGTTCACGGTTCCAGAGCCCAGACGTTTCGTAGAGGTAATATCTAAAATATCCAGTCGAGATATCATTTGTCTTCTTCCACTAACTTTAATTCCTTCTTGTAAGGGAGAATACGTTCCATATGCCAATTAACAGCACCTGGTTCAGCACCTGTTCCTCCTCCAGGGTAATGGCATTTGCTGCCACGACCATTTTCCCAAGCATATATCGAGTTCACTGGTGGAGCTGCTCAGAGTCAACAGAGATAACAGCTGGATGACTGTCAGCTATTTTTCGAATGGGAGCTGTTGCATAAGTCCCAGATGTGGTTCACTTTAACTTTCGCCACTTAGAATTTTCTCATCCATCTGCATCATGAGATATATTGTTGGATGTTCTTCTTAACTATGACCTTTCTGGAAAGGGTGATCCACAAATACCAGTGCTACAACCGACATAGCTCACAGAATTACTGAAGCACCCAAATCCTTGAGCCACGGTAAGGGGGCACCCATACACATGCTCCTGGGGTTCTGTGAACTATTAAGTACATTTGTGATATTAATGTATTTGTTTAATGCTGTTATTATTTGGGATATTAACAAGTCACCCTGTTGTTAAGCTCAGGCCATAGTGTTTTATGTGACCTTCTCACATATTGATCTAACAAGGAGATTTCGCAGTCGACTCTTTACCGATTTTGATGTCCTTTTTTTTTGGGGGGGGGGGGATCAGTATTGAAAATAAGTTGATAAGTGTCAGCTTTTCGTCCAATGCGCCTTTTAAGTAAATTTTTTTTTACACTTGAAGTTTAATGTTAAATGTTATTGAAGCTTGCTTTCCTAAAGATATATGTTCGTCAAAATGTAATTGTGGTGCATGTGCATTTATAAAATGTGCTGTATGCAGAAAATCTTGGATTTTTCATGTTTTTATGATTTGTATCATCCAGAACAATGTAAATAATAAATAAAAACATTTATTTCTTTCTTATTTCTCTCTCTCTCTCTCTCTCTCTCTTATAGCTTTATTTTATTTTTTAATTATCCATTTATACAGGGTGTAAATGGACGACGTTTCACAAATTTAAGGATATATACAGGATGAAACTCTAAGCAAAAAATTCTAGTCGCGTTTTTCGATCTGAAGCTCCGTTAAAAAGTTATAGCGCTAAGTTAA
This sequence comes from Rhysida immarginata, assembly GCA_023313115.1. Taxonomy (NCBI): domain Eukaryota; kingdom Metazoa; phylum Arthropoda; class Chilopoda; order Scolopendromorpha; family Scolopendridae; genus Rhysida; species Rhysida immarginata. The sequence continues at coordinate 20,963 of JAHWFO010060439.1, forward strand.
AAATTGCTCAGCGTCTGTACCAAGATAGATTTCCGGAGTGACGTCACTAAACTTTAAAGCGCTATAACTTTTTAACGGAGCCTCAGATCGAAAAACGCGACTAGACTTTTTTTTGCTCAGAATTTCACCCTCTACCTGCCTTTTCATTTGGGCACGACCTTTTAGAATCACCCTGGCCGATACCGATATTCCTTACCGATACCGAACTTTAAAGTGATATAACTTTTTAACAGAGCCACAGATCGAAAAACGCGACTAGACTTTTTTGCTCAGAGTTTCATCCTCTACATATCCTTAAATTTGTGAAATGTCGTCCATTTACACCCTGTATATAATTTATGAATTGTTCATTATTATTTTCTGCATAAATACCTATGTAATATGTAATAAATATAATGTAAAAAATATAAATATAATGAACTTGGAAATTTCTCTAAATTTCAAGCATAAAAAATGTTTACTTATAAGGCACATGGACGAAAAGCTCGGACACGTATCAACTTATTTTTAGTACTGATTCACCAAACAAAAAGGAGTTCAAAATCAGTGAAGAGTCGACTTTGAACTCGACTTGTTAGTTTTATGCAAGGTTAACCAACACTCTGTAGTAAAGTTTGTATGTTTATCAAAAATTTCATGCAATTCCATTGATTCTTAATCTTCATTGATTTTAAATACTACAAAATAAAGCCTAATATATTTTGATTGTATTCTTTATTATTTAGAAATCTTGGTCAATTGTACCGTCTCAGTCGGAACGTTCTAGCGAACTTCAGAAGCTTGAATCCTACAGGCAACAATTAAATTGTATATTATTGAAAGCTCATATGGAATTGGAAAATATATTAAATAGGTCAGTAACATTTATGCTCTTAAGTGAATTAAAACTTATATGTACCTTAATAAAATCGACCTTAAAAAATTTATAGTTGTAATTTTTTGATTTTCTTTTAGAGGTGCTGGTGATGGAATGGAATACAGCTTTCATCAAAGCATCAAACCATTATTACGAGAAATAAATGAAATTAAACTCCTACTGGTAAGCACTCAACAAATTGCATTTGAATTTGTTTTCAAAATCCTAGGTAGGATTGATATGGGTTTGTTCATAATCTTCAGTGCACTTGGTCCAAAGTGTCTGCCAATCCTAGAAGAAGTGCTTATCCCGTATTTTAATATCATGTGAGAATATTCCCTGCCATCTTCAGAATGGCCATTGAGAAGTCAAAACGCATGCTGCACTACTCCAATTTCAGACAGAACAAAGTCAAGATTATAGGGATGGTACAACATAGAATACATGTTTTGTGATGCCAAATATTGGGCTGCAACATTATTAACATAAAGGCCTGCATGGTAGTGACATAAGGGTTAACCAAATGGAGCAGCTGAAGTTGGGTTGTTTTTTTGTTTTTTTGTCAAATGTTTCCTCGATGGTCTTCAAACTGACATATACAGGGTGTTCCAAAATGTTTTAGGCAACTTTTAATCATTATATAAAAAAAAAAAACTGTTACAGATAGAGACAATTGGTTTTCAACAATTTGTTTATCAACTCAAAAAGTTTTTTTGGTATATTAGTAAAGTTCAATATGGGCACCATATATTGCACATCTAAACGATATTCAACCTCTGCCCATGTTCTTGCCAGCATTGCCTCATTTACCAAACTAACTGCAGAAACATGTGGGACTTCAAATCCGCCATACGTTTGACTTTTATGCTGTAACTTTGTCCTTAATAAACCCCACATAAAAACGTCCAGAGGTGTTAGGTCAGATGAATGTGGTATCTACAACAAAGACCTATCTCTTCCAAGCCATCGCTGAGGGAATTTAGCATTAAGCGTATCTCAAACTGTTAACGCCCAGTGAGGATGGCACCATCTTCTTGGAAGAAAAATTTGGTTGGTCATCCTGAAGTTGTGGAAATTCGTATTGTTCAAGCATGTCAAGGTAGTTGATGGAGTTAACGGTTGGCTCGATGAAAAAAAATGGGCCAGTAACTCAATCATGTAAAAACCCTCACCAAACTTTGACCTTCGGAGCTGTCACACTTGACTTCAATAACTTCATGGGGATTTTGCGATCCCCAAATCTGCATCTTATGATGATTGACCTTACCAGACACGTGAAAAGTTGCCTCATCTGAAAACACAACAGACTTCAAAAAAATCTTCATCATCGTCAATTCGTCGTAACATTTCTTCAGCATATGCTTGGCATTGTGGTTTATCACTTGGTTTCAAAGCTTCCACAAGTTGAATTTTATAGGAATAAAGTTTAAGACGTTTGTGTAAAACACAGTGAACAGTTGTTCCAGGAATCTGGAGCTGTCTAGCTGTTGATCTGATCGACTAACGAAGGCTATGTTAAAAAGCCTGCTGAACACGATCCACAGCCTCATTACTAGTGCTTGGTCAACCTGTTGATTTCCTTGGTTGAACACTTCAGTGGTCATGAACTGTGTCCTAAAATTCCTTTGAATTTGCATTCAGATTCAGTCTTAATAAACCATGCCACACATTGTGCTTTTTCTCACTAGTCACCATTTTCCAGAAACTGTCACAGGAAGGAAGGTGCGGCAACATCTAGCATTATAATGCTGCATCAAAAAACTTTTTAAGTTGATAAACAATTTGTTTAAAACCATTTATCTCAATCTGAAATAGTTTTTTTTTATATAATGATCAAAAGTTGTCTAAAACATTTTGAACACCATGTACAACTATATTTTAAAAGTTTAGAAACCTTGCTAAGCATTGCTAAAATCATCTTTCACATGCTAATAATCAAGGGAAATAATACACATAAAAAGTTTGAATATTTTTTTGGGCTTTAAAATATGCTTTAAATCTTTTATTTTTTTTTCTTAATGAAGAAGTGCTGAATTTTTTAATTTGCATAGCCATTTCAAAAGTTTAAAAATGGTTCTTTTTATGTTTAAAACAGTTTAGAAGTCTGCTTTTAGTAATGGATATACCGTAATCTTCGATATATAATACGCACCCGTGTATAATACGCTTCTAAGATTTGCAAAATTTTGGAAAAATTTCCCGTATAAAATATGCATCCGCGTATTATACGCTATTTAAGGTGCGTCCCATAAAGATAAGGCCACCTCA
>JAHWFO010060439.1:37893-80393 GCA_023313115.1 Rhysida immarginata
TGATTGCCCATTTCAAATGAGCACGAGGGAATTCCAACCTGGCTATTCTGTTCTGGAGAGAGATGAATAGTTTTGTCCTTGCTTCTCTGCCGACAAGCCAAACTGGTTCAATTGATGTCTGATGGCCCAATTGCTTACAGATGCCATTCCTAAACTCTTGTTTTGTGATGGAACCTATTGTCACCAGGTATCGCTCTGACTAAGAGCCCTTGTATGATAATAGAGTAATATGTGACAGTAACCTATAATCTTATCAGTGTTAATAGATTAGGTATTCCGAACTCTCTTCCTTTATATTTCGATAACTTCTTGTTTTCGTCAGTTTCATCTTACACGTACCTGGGAATACGATAACTTGTGATCTCACATGGGATTTACACATTGACCTTTTAATATCTAAATTGAACAGAAGGCCGGGAGTTATTTCTCGTTTACTTTATTTACCTTACTAGGACACACTCTTGGACACACTCTTATCTTTGTTACAGTATACTGTTTTAGGGGCAAGCTTCTGTTCATAATATTTCCAGAGTGTTAAAATTGCAGAAATGGTTTTTGAGGACCTATTTTGGCCTGCCAAAAAGTTCTTCTGTAGGGACTAGACTTTCTGAGCTACGATTCATCAATTATACTTTTATATGTGTCTGTGTATTCGTGTTCAAAAATTCTAATTCACTGCTATCTGTTTATTCCTCTATAGACTTAATTGGTAATTCCGTGACTCATAAGCATTTTACGAGATCCAATGGGTCTCTTATTCCCCCACTGACGAGACATAATTATTGTCGTCGCTGGTTATCTTATGTGGGCATCAAATATTAGGCGTACTTACCTTTGCACTTACGATCGCTAAAGAATTTTAGAGTTCTCTGTAAGCTTCTTATTGCCCTTCAACTGCCACCTGATTTTCAAATTTAATATATCATACCAATATTACTGAGTGGAACTGTTGATCATTTATCATTTGATATCCATTTTTATTCCAGGTCCATCTATTGATGGCGTTTTCCTGTAACCTATCTTTTTTGTTTATGATCATAATCGAGCCATGACTGACGTTAAATTTCTTGATTGTTAATACTTTATTATTTAACGGTTTAATCTTTGTCGTTAATAGTTTTGAAGTTTTATGTTTTGTTTTGTTTATTTTGTTTGATGACTCGCTGTGGCCTATTTATCGGTCTTTCGACCATACTGGCTACAGAGGGTTCATCTTTCCTTATTTTGAAGTATTAATAAAATAAATAAAATAATAAATAAATAAATGAAATAAATATACCCAAGTTAACAAAGCTTATTTATTTCATTTCTTTTTATTTTCTCTGTCTGGCGTCGATCCTAAAGATAAAGTTTCATCATTTATTTTTCTTTTCTAACTTTTACAAACTCAGGATGGGGAAGTCAAAATGTATTCTCAAAGATTTTTTTTTTTTTTTGCCATTGCTTGATTCTAAAAAAGCTAAAAACTGAGCACTTGTTCCCTTTGAGAGGCAAATCAGCTGATCGCTTCATTGTTGAAGTCACGTAGTCTAACATCAGGTGTGGGCAAAGTGGGAAGAGGGATGGAGAGATCAAGGGAATTGTATGAAGGAAGGATGTCTCAATGGCTTCCTGCAGATGGAATATCATCGCATACTGATTCATGCCAATCTAGAATTACCGTAAATCTTCTACTATAATGCGACTCCACTTTTTCGGCCCAAAAAATCGGCAAAAATCCTATCCTTTTGTATAATGCAACCCCCATTTTTGACTCCTCGCGAGAAATAAAATGTGCAAACTTATACAGAAAAAAAATCTTTATTTTTAAATAGTCTCTGGATATTTAATATTCAAAAACCTTCAAAATCTGATTCATCTGTGTCTTCGAACAGGTCTTTCAAATTCAATTTAATTTTGGAACATTTGCCCCATAAAAGCGAGTTTATATCGATCTTTGGAAATTATTTTAGATGTTCTTAGATGTTGGCGACGAGAAATTCGAATAAAAAGTGAATTAATTTATTGTATAATGAACTGGACACTGTATATGCAATGTAATTAATGTATAATACACGGCAAATTCGTCTGAATGTCATCAGCACAGAAAGCAACTTCGACAAAAGCAACTGCCTCAACTTCATCGAGGCAGTTAGGAAGTTTATAGCCCTACATTGATATGGAAAGCTTTCTCACTTGCACGTCGACAAAAAAACACAACAGTACATCAATTTTCTTAATAAAAAGACAAGTAATCTTTATTCAGTTTAATATTTTCACTGCATAAGCTTTCTTGTAGGCTTTGGTTCGAGGCAGTTTGGAAGTAGGCCTATTTAGAAGTATCGATGTTTGGGAGAAGTTATTTTCGATGTTGTTAGATGTTGTCGACGAGAAATTCGATTAAAAAGTGAATTAATTCATTGTATAATGAACTGGACACTGAATATGCAATGTAATTAATGTATAATATACGGTAATGTTATCCGGACAAAACCTCCTCCGGCCGCAGTCGTCGAAGGGCTGATTTTTATCCTCTTGTATAATGCGACCCAGCAAATTTAGATGCTTTTTTAGGCCAAAAAAATTCACATTATAGTAGAAGATTTATGGTAAATAAAGTGATTTATGAATGGGCAATCATTCAAATTGATGCACAGTTATAGTCTGTTGATAGAACAGACATTTTTTTTTCGATCACATAATCAAAAGTGTACAAATCGAAAGATTGAAGTCAGAGTGCATCGAAGACTAACGCCGATTTCGTCGCATATGAACTGGAATGTTAAAATTCATGTCACACAATGCTTGAACAACCAAAAGTTGCCATGAAGAGTGATTGGGCTGCAGCAGGAGTATGGCATTTAGTAAGAGAGTGATTCACTGGTCGACTGAGAGCTCCACGGTCACCTTGGGCACCTTTATCCAGAGCGGGAAGAAAAATTATATCTTCAGCATCGAGGAACTCACTATGTCAAGCGTTGGAGTGTTTGACTAGTGAGAAAGGCACCTACCACATTGAGAGCAACGTTCGTCGATAAAATGTCATCTATTCCGAACTAAGTGTGTTGAAAGTGTTGTGTTAGGTCTATATTAATGCTTCTGAGACCATCTCGTGTTTGTTACAAATGTATGGTGATATCAAGCCTGTGCGCTCTGATGATTCAAGGTGGAGAGAAACTGAATATTCCTGATTTTTATCTGATTGTGTCAATTAAGTCAATTAACTACGTCTAATAACTAGTCCTCATAGCGTACCCATTGAACAGATCTTATTGATTTAATGAAACTATTGTTTTAAGGCCAATCTTTTGTTTCACACCAGTTTATTTGAATAATCTAATTCACATTCACTTTAATGTTTAATTAAGCCATTTATTTGCTCATTTTGAATCTTTATTATTCAAACACCCCTCTTTTTACTAACCAATCTTCCTTCATATTGATCATCATCGTTTGTACTTGATTTTAATTGGTTACAGTCGAAACCCATAAATACAAACTCTGTTAATACAAAAACCTGGTTAATACGAAAAATTTTGCTGGCCCGTCCCCGTGAATGATATTTACATGTAAATTCATCCTCTTAATACAAACGATTTTTAATTAAAGTCCGGTTAATACAAAGTAAAATTTCGGAAATTTAGTGAGAAAATAGTGATCAGAATAAAAATTCTAATAAGTTTTCGAAGTATGCAATTTTCTAAAATAAAAATTAAATGTTTTCTGTTATCTATTACTACTGACTTCTAAAGAATCACATGTTCTTTCGGGCACGACAAACACCACTAATCACGTGGTGTTCACTAACGCGAATGTGATTGGTTCTGTATGAGAGCGCACTTGTTTCAAAAGAAATTGAATCACATGGCAATTTTAAACAGGAATCAATCGGTCTTCTTCGATACAGACTACATAGATTACACTATGTACTGCTACACAGCTGCTACACCATGTCTGACGTAAGGAAAAAGAAACGAAAGGATCTTTTGCTAGAAGTGAAATTAAAAATTCTAGATGCCGTTAAAAATCCAAATGCCAAAAAAGGGCAGATTGCTAAAGAATTTGAAATTCCTCCGTCAACTTTGTCAACGCTAATAAAAATACGCTGAAAAAATAAGACAGCAAGCAGAGACAAGTGGGACACTTAAAGGAAACAGATGCGAACAGCAACACATGAGGAAATAGAAGAGGCATTGCTGAAATGGTTTCAACAAGTAAGTTTACTTTTTTTTTATATTGTACACGAGATCGTTCAACAGTGTCTAGATAGAAACCAAGATGGCGGAGTCGAAAGTGATGATTATCCCAGGCAAATTCAGCACTTTAATCCGTCAACACAGCGTATGATTACTGTGATGGACTATCTCAAATCATTTACTTTGTATGGGAAAAATGTTCCTCCAGATTTATACTCAAAAGTAAATAATGTTTTAAGCAGAAATTTTGTAATGTCATGTACACAGACCAAAATAACAGAGGTTTTTACTGAAGGAACAGAATAAAAATGTACGTATTTTATAACAATAATTTTTCTATGCTTATTTTGAAAGTTATCAGAGTTGATGGATAATACGAATTCCGGATAATACGAAAAAAATTTATGGTCCTGATAATTTCGTATTAACGGGTTTCGACTGTATATCAATAAAGAAATATTATCCTTATGCAATCCCGTTGAATTGTTTCCATTCCATGATTACAATTATATGAGTGAAGAGGTCAACCATTATCTTCGTATATTTTTGTACCATCTTGTATTTTGTTCCAAATACTAGTTCAGATATCCACAAGCTCTTTTTTTAAATTCCATTTCAGATTTCATTAAATAGTCATATTCTACTGTTAAATTGTTATTGAACTGTTTTATGTGTACTTTTTTTTTTTTTTTTTTTTGTTCTTTTAGTGGCAGAGTTTACATATGAAGTATTTACGTTGTGAAAGTTATCGGAAGGCACTCATTTATCAAAAGAAATATTTACTTATTCTATTGGGAGGGTTTCAAGACACGGAAGCAGCTACGTTAGCCATGATTTCACAAATGGGTCTTCTGTCTTCACACGCAAAAAAAGATGGCCATGAAAAATCTGCTATTCTTCGTTTTAGAAGTGCAGCTCATGTTATCATTGCCATAAGCAGGATGAAATTCCTTGTTCGTCGATGGCAAAATGCAATATTGTCCTCATCACCTCTTGGGAGTAATCAAGAATTGTCTTCCAGGATATCACAAAGTAAATTTACACTTATTATTTTAAATTATTAAAAGTAATATAAGGAAAATTTTTAAGTTCAGAAGTTAATACACCATATCCCACTTATTACGAACTCGTTAAATACGAAATTATTCTCTGGCCTGACCCAATCGATGTAATTTACATGCCCCAGTTAAAATTGCCCCAATAATACGAACATTTTTTTATAAATATACGGTTAATACGAAAAAATGTTGGCAATTTTTTTTGTTTAAAAGAAGGCTTTTTTTAAAAAATATAATAAGCGTTTTTTTTTGCAAAAATAAGGTCTCAAAGAGGGGGGGGGGTCGTCTTATAATTGTAATCTCAGAGTTGGAAGAAAAAAAAATTGGTCCCTCGCCCCTCCCAATAGAAGAACTGCCGTTAAAAACCTGTCCGTTTTAAGCCTAAGTCCAAGATCAGCAATTTTCCATAATAAACATGTAATAATGATCACATCCCTTTTTTTTAAACAAATATTTTGAATATCACGGTCCAAAATTGTTTATTAACATAAGAAATTATGCAGAAATTAACTTTTTTAAGAACTTCTACTGCCATTGCTATCCCAGAAGCCACTGCTAACTATGTCCATAGTCAAAGGAACTTCCACTGGCCAACTTCCTTAGACTATGCTATGGCATCGGGCCCTGAATAACAATGTGATCGGACGAAAGTGTGAAGAGATCGTTTGAATTTCTCACCATAAAGCTCTTTACAAAAGCCACAGATACGGATAATTTGCTTTTATAAGTCAAGCAATTTACAGTGATAATTTTTTGTCTTAATAAACGCTAGAAATTTTGATAGGTGATGTCAGAAAAACTAACATGATGTTTAATCAGCAACCAAACGTTGCAATAGGGCATGGGCACAAAAATAGTATCAGAAGCTGTCACCCGTAGTGGCGGCACTGTCGAGGTTTAGGATACCTTTATTAGTTGCTGTGTTGATATTACAGGGTGTCCCAAAAATAAGTATCTATTTCAGTGAAATTGGACTTTTTTTTTTTTTCAGTGAAATTTTTTCTCCTGAAACATCTGCGAAAATTCATTTTCTATTATTTGTGAGTTGGCCAGCTATGTACAGCATCATATTAAATTTTATGTTTATATTTTATTAGACTTAATTTAGCAGATCTACGTTTAATGATTAATTACTCAAAATTTAATTCTTCTGGCTCAGAAGGGCTCATTTATTTATTTATTTATTTATTTATTTATTTATTTATTTATTTATTTATTTATTTGTTTATTTATTTATTTATTTAATAAAATTAAGATACAACTATGCCCAGCTGTGACCAATATGGTCACTGACCAACGAGTTAGGTCCCAGTGGGCGTGACAATATAGCAAAATACAAGCACAAATTGGTTGGTAGTAAATATTATGTTAACACTTAAACGTTAACAAACAACTAAATTTGTTTAAATGACAACAAAGACCACGTGGCTTATAACAATAGTAAACTGTAATGAGGTTAACGAAAACAACCAAAAAATGATACAAATAATGTATATTTGAAGGTTAGTTGAGAAATATTCAACAACTACAGAGTGTAAATAAATGACAAAATAAAATAACTAATAGGCCAAACAGCACTAACATTCATTGAAAAAGAATAAAAAAGTAAAAAAACCTAGCATACAAAAGGAGCTTTTTATAAGGTCGAGATGTGCCTTCTGAGAGCCCTTCTAAATATATCATAGGGTGACAGGGATTGAATAGTCTCGGGAAGAGCGACCCATAACCTTACCCCGTTACGAGACAGGCACCTATTGCGATAATTGGACCTGGAAAGGCGAGATAAAAGGTATTGATCTGTCTGGTAGGGTAGTTACGGATGTTCTGACTAAATTGTATTGTGATAGGAGTTGACAATCGAAGCAATGAATTAACTGCTTTGTGTATAAAAGAAATGGTTTGTATAGCATGAATCAGGTAAATAGTCGGAATATCCAGTATTTTAAAAAAGTGAGAAACAGTGGACTGTTTGGGAATACCCAACAGCGTCCTCAGGAACCATTTTTGTCCTGTAACTTAAACAGTCTAGCCAAAATATATGATGAAGTGGACCCCCAAATAATGATTCCAAAGCAGAGGTTGGAGTGAATCCAAGCATTGTACAACAATATTAGAATATTCCAAAGTAAATAATACAGTCTTGAAATCAGGCCCTGCTTATTGTTCAACTTGTTCAACAGGCTATTAACAACACCTCCTAGAAAGAAAGCCAAACAACTGAAACGTCATACATTGTTACATCATCATATTTCGACCATTGTTAATCATATTTCTACCAATAATAAGCGTTAAATTTGGTCGAAATATGTTCTTTTATTTTGAGGCTTTCTTTCTAGGAGGTGTTGCTATTACTGTGCCGGTCCCAAGAAAGTTCATAATTTAGGACCAAGCCTAGGTATCTGTTGTTTAAATTTATTGTTTAAATTCTATTAAAAACTGAGTGAACAAGGAGTACTGGGGTGGTGGGCTAGTTTTTATTTTTTAATTTTTTTTTTTTTTTTTTTTCCTCCTTTGACCTGTTCCAGTGCGATTTCCCCTCCCCCACCAATCATCCTACTCCTTGCTCACTCCAGTTAACAAAAGGATATTTTCCCCTTTGACCTACACTGGACTGACAACTTCCTCATTCACACCTTTCATTGCCAGAAGATGAAATAAGTCGAAAGGGCTTGCGATTTTAATTTTATTTCTTTTTACAGTTTTTTTTTTTAATTTTTATTATAAGATTTTTTTTCACAAATTGAAATCCGAATTTTGTAAGCAGATTGATTTTTTTTTTTTGAATGTATAATAGCATAAACTTCACAAGCAACTTTACAAAAATATCAATGAAGTATATTCATTTTTAATTAGTACTAGCAGAGGACCCGGCGTTGCCTGGGATAATTACGCTTAATGAAAATTCGAAAAAAAAAATTTTTAAAGGCTCACAATGGATGGACCTCTCCAACAATTTCTTACTCACGTAATCTTACTTCAGATGTATACTTGATGTTGTTACAATTCCCTTTCTTCTCTCGATGTGTTGAAGCAAAATTTGGCCATTCATCACTTTGTGCAGTCTAGCGGTCGCGGATTCTTCTATTTACTTGCTTCCCATTTGCTCAATACATCACGGAGCTAAAGGAGTGCTTCCTCTCTCGTCTTTCTACTCTTTCTCAATAGCCTGCTAACTCTCCATTGTCTCCATTTACTGATCATTTTTAAAGATTTTCAAGAAACTGTTAAGTACTAAGAACTCTCTTTTCTAAGAAAAGCCTGAATAACAGGAATTCTATGCATTGTTACAAATTGAAACTTATCCATATTGCATTGTTATAATTCTTGGAAAGGACTGCTTTATCATTGCATCATCATTTTGAGCTCATTGTTATTGGTGAATTGCATGTTGAAACCATTGTTGATACCTATTGTTGCACAAACTTTTATTTGCATTGTTGGTCATGAGATATATATTGTTGGTCCGTGCAGAGTGTTTGTGAATTGCGTGTTGATACCATTGTTGCAAAAACTTTGTCTTGCATTGTTGGTCATGCGATATTTCTCATTAATATGCCCTGCTATAACCATGAATATCGATTTTTTATCAATAATTATTATTTTTTCGAAATCTGAAGTAGACAGTGACCTTCCTCATGCTTTGAAGGTCATGTATGCGAAATTTCATCAAGATCGGAATAAAACTGTAGATTTGTATAAAAAACGTACAGACCCACCCACAGACAGACCCACAGACCCACAAACATCCTTCTTTATATATATAGATTACACTAATTAAAACATAATAAAAAGAATGGATTATTCGAACATAAGGTCCAGTAAATCGAGAGTTTGATCTCCCCTGGAAAAATTCTTGGGTACGTGCCTGTAGCCAAATGGACAAGATGCTTGCAGACAAAATGCAACCAGACGAAAACATGCAACCAGGCTGCTCATGCAAAAGTTTTTCACTTTTTCAGTAAAATTTTTACTACAAATTACAACTTGTAACTTCATAAAATCCGAATTTCGTTGTAAAAACACTTCGTAAAACTTAAAGTTTATTATATGGAAATTAACAGGAGGGGGTCAGGATTTCAGAATTACTTTGTAAATGCGGAATTTCGTAAAATGCGAGTTCGTAAAAACGAGGTTCTACTGTATATTGAATTCTTCAAAGCAATTAGAGGCTTGAATTGTGATTCCATTTTAAATATCCAATTACCGTAATATTCTTGGGCTGTTGTAGAATTCAGAATGTCAGATGAATTATTGCTGTGAGTGGTGGCAGGGTTGTACTGATCTTTAGTCAAATGCTGCAGAGCCTTAAAGTACTGGGGTTACTACAAGCGCCCTAATGACATCCATGAGGTAATACTGCATCATGCAGTCCCACCACGGCAGATGATAGATGCTGCCAATTACTGTTATTTCTTGCAGCACCACCTTCATTCAACTTTAAGTGGCGGCACTTTCTGAAAATGACCACTATCATCTTTAATGTCAATGTGAGGAGAGACACTGCTAATGTCGTGATGGATCCTTTTTTGCCGCTGGCGATGGGAAGTACTGGAACATCTGCTATACTCATCTGATAAGAGTTTATACAACTATAATGTCTTTGCCAAAATGAAGGAGCCACTAAAATTGAACCGTTATCCATGCCATAGGGCAGTCACTTCATGACATCAACAGAGATTTCATGCTGATGGTGAACGATGCCTTCCACGTGTGGCAAAAGGTGGTAAACATGATGGGCAATTACATTGAAGAATGGTAAGTGATGTTTCTCCTAATACATGTAATAAGGCCTTTTCGACAGTTTAGCACTTTTGCCAATCATTTTTATCCAATCCTTTATGCTCTGGCTATTTCTTATTTATAACCAATAGTTCTGTTGATGATGATCTATTTGAAACACATCAGCCACATAATTAAAATTAATCTTTGCTTATCTCCTCTATTGAAAGAAATTAATATAATTGTTGAAAATGAATAGAGGAAATTTTAAAAAGCACCAGAAAGCAATGCAAAAAAATTTCCAATCACTATAAAATATACTTACCTCTTGATGACTGTACCTATTTGATTTTAAAACCTTTATCTGTCCTTTTCTAATAGTTCAAATCTTTTTTTATGTATTTTTTATTATGTATACTTTTATGGTGTACATATATTATGCATATCAGGGTACATAGAGTAAGCTTAACCAAATATTATAAGCGAAGTCAAATAGAATAGCTCTTGTTAACTTAATCTTCTTAATCTTTTTTCCACTCATGTTGAGAACAAATATTAAAAACCGTTTAAATATTTGTATGGTTTCCTTATTTGTTTCCTCTGTATTAATTCTTTTTAGATACAAATTGTCCATCTTTTTCTGGGGAATTTCCGTATCAGAAAATTCATCTTGTTGGAACTACACCTCCAGTTAAAGAAGCTCAGTTTTCTAGGACACCTAGTGAAAAATCTTCTGCTTCATCTACCAAAAGGCAAGTAATAATGATTCTATTAAGTGAAGTTGGATCTGTAAAGTCTTAAGTTGATACTGTAGTTGCAGACCAGTGAGCACAACGTGGATCCATCTGTTCCCCTGTGGTATGGTTTACAAGTCATTGGACCTACAATTAGAGCCAATGTTGAAGATGTTTGCCTAAGCTACTACCATTGGGCCAACATTTTGCCATCCGTACTGCAGTTGCCCAACAAATTTTCAACATTGTAGCCAAAACTTTGCCAATATTTTTTTTATCATGCTTGCGAATGTTATGAAAAGTATTGATAAAATTTAAGAATTTTAACACTTCAACAAGATAATGTAAAGAAATACAAAATTCATTAAAAAATGACGCATTTATTATAAATTACATTTGATTTTAAACTCATTGGGAAACAATTCAGCAATTATTTTGAATTCATAAAGACCAAAAATCAGAATTATTAAGGACTTAATTTTTTTATTTCTTTTTTCTTACAATTTACAAGCTGAATAATTTATTTTTGAATTTAATCAATTTAATGTTTTGAAGCTAAAAAATATAACCCTACTTAGCTGAGCACTAAATTCCAGGTTCTAGGACAATTGCCCATAGACAACTGCCACATGGACAACTGCCACCTAGGACAATTGCCCCCCCAACAATAGGGATTATGCATGGATTTTTTTTAAAGTAACAATTGTTTTTTATAGATTTGGGCATGCTAAACATGAAAAACGTGGTCAAAAACGCTACTGACTTCTAAATCATTTATTAAATACTTCCAACTTTAAGATTTCCAACGTTACTGAAACCAACTTTGAAACCTTAGAAAAACTCATGAATTCTGAAAGGTTTCCAATGTTAGTTTAATGCAATTATAAGTTGGAATTGGTTCTCCTTGATTTGAGAATCAGATTGGATCGGATTCACATTTCATATCATCGATTTCCATTTGTCGAACTTTTTTTTTTACCTAACAGAAAAATTACCATGACCGTTCCAAGATAAAAAAGGGAATCCGATAATTTGGCCAATATCTTGGTATTAATAGTTGTGGACTTTTAAGAGGGATCCAGCCAAAAACCCGCACCGGTCAAAACCCCAGGTGTAAACTCTCCTGTTTAAGTGCAAAGGGTGAAAAAAAAACCCAAGTTCAAAACTCCAGAGTAAAAGCACCAAAGCACCTGTAAATGAAGCCTTAATTTTTAATATTTTCTATAATTTGTACCTGATTTTTATCGAATTATCTAAAAAAAAAAAGCTTTTTTTTATCTAAATATACTGCCTATGCTCGCTATATTCGCTATTTCGCTCGAAGAGCATGGGACCACACATGGGGCAGTTTTGATCATGCAACTGCTTAAAACAAGGTCAAATAATACCACTTTCTTCCAGTCGCTCTATGCTGCTCTTGTGAAGCACTTATCACAAACAGCACGGCACGCAAAACAAAAAACAAAATCGAATCGATAAATAATTAAAAAGATTTTTATTTTGAATGTAGTAAAGAAAATTTTCCAAAAATTAAACAAATGATAGAAAACAAAAATGAAAACGTACACATCATATCAAAGGTTTAAAAAAAACGTTTTAAGGAATGTAATCCAAAAATGGATGAAGATAAAGAACAAGAGGAAGAATTAAACAATCGGCAATTAAAAGACATCATATCAAAAAACAAGCAATCCCATGACACAACTGTAACAAAGTCTACATTGGACAAACAGAAATAGTAATAAGGAACATCACAGAGTGATAATAAAATTTTGAAACTAATATAGGGTGTGTTCATGATTGTCAATGACAGTTGAGATTGATGTCGGCACGAGTTGGCATTAGTCATGCAGCAGTTGTTAGGGAAAACTGTTCTCATTTAAACTCAAATCACGTGACTCGTTGACGACTGCTTGTCAGCTCGGGATCACAGGATTCCGCGATCACCTGATACAAAGGTTGTTTGAAATGTGAAGAAGATTGTTTTTAAGCATCGAGGTAAGCATCAGGCTGAGTTCGCTTCTTCATTAATGATATTTTTACAAGAAATATTAGGTTATTTTGAGGATGACGTTGAAGTGTCATATCATGGATATTATAAAAAGTGCTGTGATAATTTGCATTTGCTTTGATTAAAACAATAAATTTATGTACTGTTTTTTAATATTTTTACTGTAGTTTTAACATACGATATTACAGATAAATAATATATATACGAGGGTTGGGGCAAAAGTCAGGGCAACTACAAGAAAAAAAAACTATAGTTAGATAGTTAGAATAGCAATTTCTTGGATAAATCAACATAACATAAATACTGATCCCATCAAGGAAAATTTCTTGTGCATAAATAAAATGGCAGGAGCGTTACTGGCTTTACAATTAAGCAAACTAAACATACAACAGAAGTGAAGTCAATGAGAACGATGTAAAGGATACAGGTAATTTATGACACAGAGCGACGTCTTCTGACCAAATACCAATACCGGCCTCTTTTAGGATGGGATCAAGGGAGGCATCAGTAAACCATTTTCGGAATGTGGCGTATTGCTGATGAAATTTAGTGTTGTAGATAGTGGCGATGGCTTGTGGATTGAAATTCTTTTTTGAAACTTCCGGGATGTCGACACAGTTAGACCAATCAGTAGTGAAGAGGGATGAGGTATGGATGGTTCAGTAAGATTGTATCTGTAGTTGGTGGAACCCGAAATTACGGAGAGTCTCCTGGACGAGCAGGCCAATCTTGTTGGATTTAAAAATTCGAGTCGAAAGATCAGATGTTAGAGTATACTGCATTTGTGTGTTTTGTAATTGGAAAAGCCTGAGGATGAATTTGATGAAAGCGGCAGGCCATCTAAGCACTGTAGGGAGGCAGTTACTACACGAATACAGGACGTCAATAGGAGTGCTCTTCAAAGCAGACAGGATCTTTCTGAGGATATTGTGTTCTAGTGAACAGATGGGGGTCAGATTGGACCGAGCAGTCAGCAGAAGGAAAGGCGCATATGGGCTGGATAAATTTTGGATGAGTCCAGTGAAAAGGGCCCATGCAACCCTAGAGTTTGGACCCCAGCTGTATTTACTGATGCGCGTGAAGAGACCCCAGTATTTGGTCATCTTGGTCCGGATCTTGGCACAGAGAGGGGACCAGGACAAAGTATAAGTGAAGGGGATTCCAAGGTATGTATGTTGAAGTCGGACAGGGATTCTTTCATTATACATCGAGAGGTTGATCTGTACCTTGGTCCGTTTCTTGTAGAACGTGATCACAGCAGATTATTCTGGGGAAAAAGAGAAATTAAATTGTTGGTTTGGGCCCACTGCTGTAGGTTATCAAGAGTTGATTGGAGTTCCTGGCGGACACTGGGAAGAGCTTGATCACTAGCCCAGACCAGGACGTCGTCTGCGTATATGTAGAGGTTAGAGTTCGGAGACTTGGAAGCTACTATGTCGTAGCAGTAAAGATTGAAAAGGGTCGGGCTGAGGGCCGAGCCCTGCGGCAAGCCGTTAGACGTTGTGACCTGGTATTCAGGGAACATTGAGGCGATTTGGAGTTTTCTATTGAAGAGATACCCTTCGACCCAACGAGTGAACTTAGTTGGAATCTGAAGTGCTTGCATTTCGTTAATTAAGATGGTGGTGTCCACTGAACCATAAGCTTTTCTGAGGTCCAAGAAAACTGCAGAAAGGAACTTGCCAGATTCCCTAGCGTGCCAAACTTCATCTGTTAACAAGATGGGTGGTATGAAGGCAGATCGGAACGGGCAGAAACCATGC
Organism: Rhysida immarginata; assembly: GCA_023313115.1. Classification (NCBI taxonomy): domain Eukaryota; kingdom Metazoa; phylum Arthropoda; class Chilopoda; order Scolopendromorpha; family Scolopendridae; genus Rhysida; species Rhysida immarginata. The sequence continues at coordinate 52,354 of JAHWFO010060439.1, forward strand.
ATATTATCAGGCAGTAGCTTTTGAGCTTCCAAGTAGGCCGTCAGACGGTTGTTGATTAGTTTTTCAATGATCTTAGTTAGGTTGGAGATCAAGGCAATGGGCCGGAAAGAAGACCAATTATTCGGGGGAGAATTGGGTTTTAAGATGGGATAGATGTTAGTCAACTTCCAACATTGCTCTCTTGTTATTCATGACCAGGCATGCTTTAAAGCTTTGACCAGTTCATCCCACTTACTTAGAGATTGAGTTTGAAATTTTTCTTCATGTTTCTCCAAATATTCTCAATAGGTATGTCCTGGGTGCTCCAGCTAAGGTTCAGGATGCGGAGCATTATACTCCGGTCCTGCAGTGACAGCTGTTTAAATAGCTTATTCTTTAAACCGTCACGGCCCGGGGATGAAGACGGCAAGGAGTGAATGATGTTGTTCAACTCGTGTAATTGGAAATCCGACTCCCAGTCATTTGGAGGAGAGGTGTAGGCAATCACAGACCTAGATTCTGTTAATAAGCGTTGAGAGATAGCGCGGAGAGGTAAATTGACCAAGTTGTCTAGCAGCACCTTGCACGACTCCCAGGGGGAGAGGAGCCTCTGATTTTCTACGAAGACTGGGGCAGAGTGGGACCGGGGGTTATAAAGCCTTTTGAAAATGGACCACCATTTATCTAATGGGAGATAATGAATTTTCCTGATTGTGTCTCGCCAATACACTCTTTTAACCTGTTTTAGTTTCCTCCTAGTCTTTGCTAATGCAGCCTTAAGTTTAGTCCAGCAATTCGCGCATTTACAGCGCAAAAAAGCCTCTCTAGCTTGGTTTCGTTGGTGGACGCTTGATTGGCAGGTATCGTCCCACCAAGGGGGATGGGACATTCGGGGGCCTTTGGCGCGCCGTGCGGGTTGGAGCGCTTGCAGCCAGGGGATGAGGTCCTGGGTGGTAGTAGGGGGGCCAGACACCACTGGGCATTGAGTTTGTGATGTAGAGTAAGGCGGGGGGCCTTTTGGTTTAAGACCAGGGCGAAGAGTGGGGGGACCAAAACTGAAAACCACTGGCTGGTGGTCGCTGGAGAAAGTATCTTTGATAACCTGACAGTCGATGGCATTAGCCAGATGTGAGCTAGCAAAGCCGAAATCCAGTGTAGCAGAAGACCAATGGGGGGCATCCGACAAGTGGGTTGGCGCAGGGGGAAAGAAGGGGTCGTAGCCATGCAATTCAAATAGGCTCTCTAGGTATCTGCCGTTTTGGTTGTAGGACGAGCATCCCCAGGCCGGAGATTTGCTGTTAAAGTCTCCAATAGCAATGAAAGGGGGCGTGAGCTTGGGAGGAAGCAATGACCAACTGGTTTTGGGCATTTGGCCGGATATGTAGACCGAGATAAGGTTCAGCCAAGAGTTGTTAAACCAGATTTTTAGATGAATTAATTCAATTTTGTTAGAACTGAAGTTTTCGACAAATAGGTGTGGGATGTGACTTCTGATGGCCACAAATAGCCCCCCCCCCCCACCCTTAGGCGGGCGGTTCAGATGGTAGGTCTTCCAGTTCTGACAGTCAATTCGCTGTTCGCCAGTGAGTAGGGACTCAATAATTATGAGGATGTCGTGCTGCAAAGATAATGTTTTAAGGTTCTCCCAGTTCCCCCTAACACCTCTAATGTTCCATAACAGGATCCTGAGTTTTTTGTGAGCCATCAGGATGCTGATCAGGCGCGTTAGTGTGAAGAGAGGTTAGACACCACTGCTTGAATTGGGATAGATGCTGTTCAACAAAATTTGTCTCCTGTGCAAGGATGTTGTAGACGCTTTGGAGGGATCTTGGATTGGTAAGCAAAGTAAAATCTTTTTTATCAAGTCAAGGTAATGATTGGTAGTAATAGTATGGATGTTCCAGCCTTGTGCTGCATAGGCATGGGCTTGGGACAGTGGAAGGTTCATACTAAGAGAGTCTGAGAGTTTACCAGCCGTAGTTGGCATCGTGGAAACTAAGGTGTTCTCTGTGATCGGGCTAGCTGTCTGAGGATAATTTTTTGTCGGTTGAATTCCGAGAATGGGGTTATATAGATTTGGAGCAGCGGAGGGGGGGGGGCGAGCAACCCCTCCATCTGTGGACTTTACTGGTTGGTGCGAGGCACTCTTATGTGAGGTAGAGCTGGAGGCAAGTTGTATAGGAGATGATGACTGAGCTGCTTGAGCGTACGAGGTGAGCTGAGGTCTTAGTTGTAAGGCAATGCGCTGCTGCGCTTCGTTGTGGGGAATGTGTTCAGAAAACATCAATTCCTGGATCTGGGCTTCTTCTGTATACTTTGGGCAATACTTATAATATGCAGAGTGATCTCCGCCACAGTTGGTGCAGCGTCTGAACGAGGAGGAGCATTGACCGACTAGGTGGTTCTGGTCCAAGCACCTGGAACAATGAGCGACGTTCTGACAAAATTTAATGGAATGGCCGATAACATGGCACTTGGAACATTGACGCGGTCTGGGGCAGTGAGGGAGAGGTTCAAAGGCTTGGTGGTTATACAGGATTTTAGTAGGAAGGTGAGGAGAGTCTAAGAAGATTATCAGTTTGCAGTACGTTGCTCCTTGAAACTGGGGGGAAACTTTCCTAACAAATCTGATGTGTTGTCTAATGTTACAGTTCTGTTTGAAGACCTCTACGTCCACCTCGATCGGAACGCCTGCGATCTCGCATGCTGTAGAGGTGAGATAGTTCGGCACAGTGAAGGAAAGGTTGTAGTTACCTATGCGTGAGAATCTGAGGAAATTTTTAGCTTGGGCAGTGGAATGGAATTTCACTAAGAATGAACCGGATCTTGAACTGGAAAAAACAGGGGTAGATCCGATTGTCGACCATAGGATCTCTCGAAAGGTGTGGGGCGGAATGATAATTTTCTTATTCAGATTATCAGTAGAAGACACATATAACCAAGGCTTCACCGCCAGATCTAGTTTCCTGGCAGTCTCCTGGGCGTTCTCTAAAGAGGAGCGTGGGGGTGGGAGCTCAGTGGATTTATCAGGAACCATAGAGAGGTAAGGCTGAGGCTGAGGGTCAGCTGAGTCAGGTTGAGGGTCCGCTCTGGCGATCTTTGAGGCAGGACAATTGGACCTCGAATTGGCCTCATCACTGGTCTCGCTGTTTGGATTTTGGGAGTCTTTATCCTCTGATGAATCGGGTATAGGTTTACGCTTATTTCTGTGTTTAGTCATGTCAAGACCTAGATTCGTGTCGGTCGAGCAAAGGGGAGCAGCGGCAGCAAGATTAGGGAGGTGAGACGTCGGGATGAGAGAAGGCAAGCCATTGCTATCTAGATCGCCTGGCATAGGACGGATTAACGGGAAAGGCCCCAAGGCCAGGGAAAATAAAGAGCAGTTCTACTTACTTAGTATGTGCAGTGTTGTTTTAGTTGTAAAAAGTGTTGGTGTTAACTTGGAGTTGGGGCAGAAGATAACCCTAACAACTGTTCTCTTTAATTCAGTGATGATTTTCAAGAAAAATTCGCTGAAATTTCCCAACGTAAGCGAGTTGGATCATAAAAACTCTCCATGAAAGATGAGAGAGCTTGTTTTCACGTTTGAAATTTTCGGTGCGATTGGCTGACTGTACCGATAAGAAGTCAACGAAGTTCACGACTCAACGTCGTTCACTCGAATCCGAAAGATTCTGCCTGAAATTGGCCATTGTTATCTGATACAACAAAGAGTTTGCCATTGTTATCCGACACAACTAGCCGATGACCTTTGAGGACGCGATTGCAATGAGATTCAGTGAAATTCTAAAAAAACTACATAATTTTCTCCACGTAGCATATTTTATCTTATTTTTCAATTAAAATTATATAAAGAAAAATTTCCAAAGTTTGTAAAATTAGCATACATAGTCTATCGTTGGTATTGGACAGGCATGACACAACTACTCGATAATCTTAGAGGACTTGGTATTTTTTGCCAGAATCATTCGCTATTAAGTCAGCTATCCAGTAGTATTAGATATCAATGATTTTTTTTAAAAGCGCTTATCCACGTTTTTATTGTTTTCTGCATTGTTTAGTTTTTATTAATAATGTCTAACAAAGGACAAGCGCATGAAAAAAAATGCCAAATTGGCAACGTTGCTTGAGGACTTGCGCCACAGCCTCCTAGAACAACCGTACTTGTGCTTTCTAGAAGGCCGTGCTTGTGCTTCCTAGTGGAGACCTCTACCGACAGAAAGACATAACAGTTCGCTTTTTGCCGGTAGAGGTCTCCAGTAGGAAGCACTTCCAGCAGCTGCCCCTGATTACACGATTTCATAGCGAATGAACAGGCCTTTATCTATCACGTAGGCCATGGTTCTGCCAACCATAGTGATGGCGCCTACACTAACAATAGAGATTAGTTCCACTTTTCACCGCCTTCAAATTGCCCCAAAGATGGCGGCCAAATAAGCGATCTACTCATTTCATATCTTTGTTCATAATACTCTTTTACGTATTATCAAAATCACTTCTCTTCCAGGTCTGACAAAATCCAGTGGAGGGTATGGGAGAGTTTGGTACCCGAAAGCTTTGGCTGACAGGGCGGCGCTCAAACCAGTCGGGGTGAGAAGCAGCACATGATCTTACGTGTTTTGCTATGGGGATGAAGCTGTTTAATAACTGAAACAAATTTTTAAAAATTTTGACAAACGACCTGGAATGCTGAAATTTCATCTAAGTAATGGTTAGATATTGCTTTATGATGGGGTCCACTTCTGGCTACCAAATAAAAGGAGAAAGGACTCAAAAAAGATGTTTGTTTAGGATAATACAATCTGTTGCATGTAATGCATTTAGTATGATTTTATAATTTATTATGATTTTTTTTTTTTTGAGAAAGTAGATTGCACTTTTTTATGGAGACATAAATAAACAAGTAAATCAAAACAAATAATTTAATCCTAATTTTTTTTTTTTTTTTAGATATTATTATCTATTTTTAATACAAATTAAAATATGCTGTTTATCTTATAATAAGTAAATTTTAAATAAGATAAAATGAAATAATTTAAAATAGTTATATTAATAGATTAAGAGGAAATTCTTCTTTAAATTTTTAAATAAAAAATTAGATAAAATTAAATAAATTAAAATAAATTAAAATATACGGTTCTTCAATTATATGAGATGTGGTTCAGTTTTTTAGAATAGATGATTTATTGTAGAAAGAAGTATCTTGTAGAAGAAAATTGAGTATAATGACTTTTAATTTACATTATTTTATTTTAATATTATTTTAATTTATTTTATCTTATCTATTTTTATTATAATTTGTAAAGGATAATTTCCACTTAGTCTATGAAATAATGTAAAATTAGGAGATTGAAATGCCACTTTTTTAAAATACATATTCTTTCACTTCATTTGTTAATAAAGAAATGAAAAGAATATTTTTAAAAAGTGACATTTCAGACTCTTGATTTATATTATTTCATGTATCATTTTATTTTATTTAAAATTTACTTAATAATATTAAGATAAGCCGCAAAAAAAACAAAACAACAAAAACAGAATTCATTTAACAGGCAAAACTGTCAAAATAATAAAATTGATTAATAAAGCAAAAGTTTGTTCACCTTGTATGCCTTTGTGATGATGAGTGAGTAAAAGAAAAGAAAATTTTATTATGATGTTAGAAAAAATAAATTTTAAACTCCTTTTTTAACTTTATTCTGGAAAACCTAACTATCTTGTATGCTTTCATCTCCCTCCGACTGACTGGAGCGCCACGAGTGGCCAAATCGTTAAAGGTGCCAAACTTTATGCATTGGCTGCCAGACTTGGAGTAGAAGTGATTTTCGTATTATGCAAAATTTGTGTGGTAAATACCTGTCATATTTCACATGTGAGCGTTTACGTTTCGTTTAATCATTTAACTCGAAACCAGTGTATCTGTAATACAAATCAACAAGGCCAATTGCATCCTCACTAAATAAGAAAATTATAAATTTTTCCTTAAAAAAAATATCAGTAACGACTGGCAAAATTAAAAAAAAGAAAAATCCATTACGGACTGTACGCAGATGCAATCGCCATTATTAGACCAGGATCTCATAGTATCCGCACTAATACATGGTGTGATGTCTTTGGTTCAGGACACAGTGAAACTAATTATGCAAAATGTTACAGATACAATTTTGGATCTTATCGGATTGGTGGAAACCGTATTATCTAAACTTCTCTTACATGTTGATAAACCGAACCCAGATTTCTCTATTAATCAGGATGGATTATTTAATGCACAAAGTGGTATGAACGACAATTTTTATTACTAAAGGACCCCTTACACGGAAGCGTTATGGATGGACAACTTATTAATGATAAACACACCGTATCTGGGTCGGATAACAATGGTCGAAGACAGACAAGGCAAAGAAAAGTGGTGGAAGACGGGCCCCATTCCGTGTTAAATCTAAGTGAGCTTAAGCCGTCATCTAATGACCAACCTAAGGAGGACGATAATACCTCAATCTCTAATCAAAGGACTTACATGATGCAATTTCGCAGGTAAATACCTATCCTTAATATGCCCTAATCTTCGAGAGAATCATGAGCAGCAGGTTACTTGGGATCTACCTATAAAAAAATCTTTGATATCTAGACTATGTATAGGGAACCTCGACAATGCTACGAGGGTTGGGGCAAAAGTCATGGCAACTATTTTTTTTCTTGAATGTACCAGTCCGGTTGGAAAATGTGACATATACAGACGAAAGGACAAGGTGTTAACTACAAGTGTGGACAATGAATAGCACTGAAATATCGTAACACACTAATTTATTACGGTAGTATACAAGGCAATATGGCATTCACGGTGCAAAAGAATGACAACACAGTACACAGAAAGTTGACATGACAAACCTGGGCCTAAAGACCCTCAAAGTAGTCCCCTGCTACTGTCATCACACGCTGCCAATGATGTGGGAGGCGCTGAATATCATCAGCCTCAGGCGCTGAATACCATCAGCCCGAACGTTGCTCATCACTGGTTGACACACGTCCTTGCTGAAACTTTGCTACCCACCGTGCTGCTGTACGGTATGGTAGGGCATTATTTCCAAGGGCTTCAACTAATTCACTGTGACATTCTATCGCATTTCTCCCTTGGAGAATGGCTATTTTGATGTAAGCGCGCTGCTCAACACTGGTTACTTCCATCTCACACGACACTCGCCAGCTGACTGATTTCACAGCCCTCGCTGTGCTACTACCAACTATCACAGAGTGCTACTACCTAACTATCTGTTGTTCTGCATACACGCTGTGCCTACAGAACTTCCACACGACACATATACGTTTTTGATCCGTTCACATATCTACAAGAAAAAAAATAGTTGCCATGACTTATGCCCCAACCCTCGTATTACTCCGAGATCTTTGGCGAAGAAATTAATGAAACAGGTTATAAATATATTAGAATGTGGGAGATTGAATACAAAAGAGGGGAACCCTCGCATTATTTTTTTTTTTCGAGAATTAAAGACGACATGGACAGCCTTCAGCAGCAGCGGGGTGAGTGGCCGAAAGGACTATCAGTACGTTTGTTCCGTAGTAAATCTCCTGCCCTATTGGAAGATGCCTACAGGGACAAAAAATATGCGAGGCACCGTAATTCCATTAGGGCAGTACAAAATACAGCTCAGCTATTATTATTAACTTATGCCAATATTCGATCTCTGGCTAATAAAACCGAAGACCTTGAAATATGGATTAAGTCCGGCAATGTTCACATATGTGCCCTATCAGAAACCGACCTCACTAACGATATTATTTCAACTGACGTTTGTCCAGATGGCTTCTCTATGTATCATTCTGATCGTCATTCTAGGGGAGGAAGAGTTGCCAATATGTTTAGAGACGATTACCGTGCCCAAATTTTAGAAGGAAATTCACTGGATGGCCTTGATTATATTTTAGTAGAATATACGATGTCAAAGGTAACAGCAAGAATTCTAGTGATTTATCGTCCAAATTATATCAGTGTGATTGACATTATACAGAGACTTGAGTTTAGTGTGCAGCATATAATTGTTGGGGATTTTAATGTTGACTTTTTACGATCTTCTTTAGCCAGACAATCGATTTACGATGCCACCGAGATGATGCAGCTTATCCCGCTTATTTATGAGCCTACTCGAATTACAACTAAAACTAAGATGACTATCGATCAAATTTTTTCACCAAAAAATTGGACTTTATCCAATCTCTGCCTGGATACTTTAACAAATTGCGATCACAAGACAATTTTAATGCATTTAGACACGAATAAAGAATTACACCAGCCTTCCCAGCAATCTGTTCACGTATTAAACAGATTTAACTTTATGCATGTTAATTGGAGTATTTTTTAGGAAAAAGTGACAAATTACGATTGGACACCATTTTTTGATATTCACAATGTAGACGAGATTTTACACTTCCTCAAGCAGAAAATGGAGACACTCTTGTTTGAGTCTGGGTTAACTTTTATAAGGTATATACCCCGTTGTGAAATCGCTCGTTGGTGGACGAAAGATATTCATAACTTATGGCGTGAAAGGAAAATCATCTATGAACGTGCAGTTATTACAGGAAATAGTGAAGATTTACTAGAATTTAAGGAACACAACAGAAAGTATAAGGACGAGATTAGAAAAGCAAAAAGACGCCTTGTGTCCATTGGGAACCATTTTGATGTTTGGAAATTCATAGGTAAAAGAAGCGCAAAAAACAAGACTGTACTCGCAGAAGAGAAATTACAGGATTATTTAATATGGATAGATAACCCCCTTAACATTGAAGTACCATTGCCTGAGGGGAATCTTCGAGTTAACAAGAAACATGAGTGGGATTTACCTGTTAATCTCCCTCAAGAGATTTATTGGACCTTAAGGAAAGTCAAATTAAAACATAATAAGAATGATAATTGCCTAACTCATCTCGTCATTAAGAATTGGGGTATCATGAGGAATATACTACTAGCGCATCTCATTAGAGAAATATGGCAAGCTAAGACCTTCCCTAAAAGCTTGAAAAAAACAATGATTACACCAGTTTATAAAACAGGAAATGTTAATGATATGAAGAATTATAGGCCCATTGCTACTTTACCCACTATCTATAAAATAATAGAAAAGATTTTGTTTCAACCTATGATCTAACATCTTTGGGATATATTGCCAAGGGAACAGTATGGAGGTAGACCACAATCCTCAGTACAGGACCTCTGTTGACAATTAATATAGAAGCGATTAATGCCTTGGATGAGAAACAGATATATGTTATGGCCAGTGTTGATATTTCCAAAGCCTTTAATATGTCTGACGTCTCCAATTTTTTACTGAATTGGAGGCCTTGGGTGTCGCAGGCCATACTATGGAACTAGTAAAAGATCTGTTTAATCAGCGCTTGAATTGCATTGAAACCCTAATAAGGTTATTTATAGCCCAGCCAAGAGAGGTATTCTACAAGGTTCATCTATTAGTAATACCCTCTTTGCAGCTTTGATCGCACCAATTTTTCATCTGAATCTCAATTTAAAAATTCGACCTTTTGTCGATGACATTATCTTAACAAGGTCATATCCTCGCTCTAGAATAGCGGAAATTGAACAGGATATTAACATGGATGTCATTAAACTCCAACAATGGTTTGATACCAGAGGCATGCGGATTAACCCTGAGAAGACGACTACTTAAATTAGATAAATATTGTGAGCTGAGTGAACTTACTATTAATATATTGGGTCTTAAATTTGATAGTAAATTGAAATTTGTTCACCAGGTCCAAAAGATTGTGTGTACAGGGAATAGGTTAAAATTCCTAGTCAATATTCTTCGGAAAACGTTATCCAGAAAGGAAATTATTTTCATATTAAAAATTATAGTGTTTCCAAAACTCACTTATGCCATTGATATGGAATCCCCGTAACAAGTACCTTAATGAACAACTGAAAATCGCTTTTAATAGGGTCATACGATCGGCCTTTAATTTAACAGCTAAACACTCTGTCACACAAGCCTGTAACGAGGCACAAATTATGAACTTTTACTCCATCATAAGCTTTATTAAACTCAAAGAACTTGTTAAGGCCTTTTTCTGTAAGAGACACCCAGCCCACTTTGTTTACTTGTGGCTTAATGTTGATCCTACTTCTAGAAGTTCTACACGTTATTTATTGATACCGCCTAAGATTATCTCCTGTTAGAAAGAGAAATACTTCCCCTACAACACCACCGGTTTATGGAATGATCTACCGCTGGATCAGCGTCACAAAATCATACTTTGTCAGAACTGAAACTCTCCTAATCATCTAAGACACGTTAGTTATATGCTCCGAGTGTGGATTATGAATATACAACAAAATATGCCTTTTAATCAATGACTTTGCTCTGTGTGAGCGCAAAATAAATAAATTATTATTATTATTATTATGATAATGTACGTGGAGGAAATGCCTTTAAGCCTGGGTCACACTGGCGTAAAATGCCACGTAATTACGCCTACGTAAATACGTCACAGAAAAAATGTCGACGGTTAGCTGTTCAAACTGAAAGCATATAACGCGGCGCAATTTGTGATGTCGTTTCGATGTTGGTTTAAAGCATGACATCACTTTAAGTAGCTTCAGCATAAATGCCAACGGTATCGAGCTTTCTCACTTAAGTCGTGACTATCAAGAGAGAAGGCATTGTTATTCGTATTTCTACCAATAATAAGCCATAACTTTGCCCTAACTATGATGTTGTAACAATGTATCACTTTTCATCGCATAGGCCTTCTCTCTCGGTGGTTATGCCTAAGTCTGGCAGTATCCTAATAGCGTGGACTTTTTTTATCATACAGATAGCAAAAATTCCTCACCATTTCTACAGAACACTCGCTATTATTAGAATACGGAATTATATATATTTGCCACATGGCTATATCTATATACAGTGGCCAAATTATTATGACCACCCTCTTAATACAGTGTTGGGCCACCTTCCTCTCTTTTTACTGCCTGCATTCTTCGGGGCATGGATTCTATGAGATGTTGGTAGGTTGTAGGAGGAATTTGAGACCAGTTCTGAGGAACTGCACCTTCCAATTCCTGCAGATTTGATGGTGCTGGATCCCGCTGCCTGATGGCCGTTTGATCTCATCTCACAAATTCTCAATGGGATTGAGATCTGATGATTGTGCAGGCCAACGAAGCAAGGTAAACTCTCCGGCTTGGGATGTTCTTATGACAAGGAGCATTGTCCTGCTGGAAGTATCCATCCCTGTCAGATTACACCATTAACATAACGGGATGTACTTGAGCTGCGACAATACTTAAATAATCTTGGGCACCCAATCAGAGTAATCAAAGGACCCTAACAATGCCAAGAAAACATCCCCCAAACCATAATACTGCCGCCACCAGCTTGAAGTGTTGTGGCAATGCAGGTGGGGTCCATGCTTTCGTGTTGTTTTCATCATATTCTAACCCTGCCATCTGCATGATGCATTTGAAATCGTGACTCATCGGACCACATGACCCTTTTCCAGTCATCTACTGTCCAATCCTTGTGCTCCTTTGCGAACTGTAGACGTCTGCTCTTGTTCAAGGCTGACAGTAGATGCTTTCGAACTGGTTGTTGGGTTCCATAGCCTAAACGGTGTAATGAGCGGCGAACAGTTTGTCCTTGATTAAGATTTGCCGCTATTTGACGCACTGTTGCTCTTCTGTCGCCCTGGACAACTCTGGCCAATCTCCTTTCAGCTCGAGCATTGAGGAGCCTGTGACGACCACACACTTGATGTTGAGAGCCGGTTTTTTGCTTGGTAGTCCACTCTCTGTAAACATTAATAAGTGCTGCTCTTGAACACTTCACAAGTTCAGCCGTTTTGCTGATACTGGTTCTGACACTGCGCGCGCCGACGATCATCCCGCGTTCAAACTCAGTTAAATCACGTTTCTTGCCCATATCGTCGCAAAAAACACAGTGCAACTGATGGTTTACCTCTCCTGCATTCCCTTTTTATAGCTGTCTAGCCCTCTAGCGGCAGCGCTGTGACTCAATAGCTCATTTGCCTAAAACTGTCAGGTGGTCATAATAATTTGGCCACTCAGTGTATATAACCGGCTAATGTCATCGCTATGTTGTCAAGGTTACTTATACCTTGTTTGTATCAGCATCGTTTGATGGCATTTTTATATCAGCATTGTTTGAAACTACAATTGGTAGGATGTTTACCTTAAGTCCCACAGAGAGGGAGAACTGGTTAAAAGAAACTGTGTTCCATATTCAACCTTCCAGGAAGCCTGCATTTCAAGGGGTCTAACTGATGTTGACTCGGAATGGGCTACGTGCCTAAATGAGGCTGCCAATGAAATACCAATACAGCTTAGGCAATTATTTGCATTTATCTGGATCATATGTCAACCGTCTGATGCAGCCAAATTGTTGGATAAACATAAAGACAATCTTATGGAAGACTATAAGAGATGCTTTCCTGATGGAGAGAAAGCGGTTAATGTTAACTATCTGCACAATCGTGCGATGACTGAATCCGCAAACTGAATTGTTGCGATTCCTGTAATCGGCCAAGGGGAAACCAACTGCCCCCTGTAACCAAATAGGTTGGGGTATATATCAGTTGCGTCGAGTTGCGCGTATATATGCCGAAGGCGTTTGAGTAACGGAAACCAGTGACCAGCGAGGCCCGCAGGGCCGAGAGTGGGACTTGCGTTTGCGATTGTGCAGATAGTTAACATTAACCGAGAAAGCTCTCTATATGACATTCAAAAAAACAGAATCTGTGTTGCAGACACATGGAAAGTCATTGGCACATTGTGGGCTCGAGGTTCCACGTGGCAATTATGACCAGCAATGCCAGACGTGGGTTTTTCCACCCAGATCTAGGTTTTTTCCTATCCCAGCGACATCTGAGAAAATAAAAACCCAGAAAAAACCTAGATGAAAAAAAAACCCAGGAAAAAACCAAGATGGAAAAAAATAAACCCAGAAATAAACCCAAGTTTAAAAAGTTACTTTAGAAAACCATTCATACTTAAATAAATATAAAAATAAACATGTATATATAAATGTATATAAAAATAAATGTGTATATTAACATACTATGTAAATGTAAAAAGATGGAATATGTTAAATGTAAACATATAAATGTTGATTATGGTAAATGAAATAATTACAATTAAATTTATGGAACGAATAAACTAAAATATATCAAACCAGAAAATAAATGAAACTCCTTAAAAATTATATACAAGGAGAAAAAAATAATTTTATACGTGAAGTAAAAACCACACTCTCTTTATAAAATGGGCTGTGCTCTCTGCTGACTTTGAGGTCATTCTCTTTGAAGTCTTCACATTTGTATTATATTCGTATAAGAAACAAGTTTCTTTATTCTTTTATAAAACTGTTTTATTTCGGATTGAGGTTCTCCCCCTCCCCTTCCTCTAATGCAATATTCAGTGTTTTGTCTGAAAAGGTCGCTGAAATAGCAGGTGACAAAAAAAAAACCCAGATCGGAGTGGAAAAACTTATTTCCGGCAAAACTTCTGCTGGCAACAATGATTATGACGAGCACATCACCTGAAACAAATTTTTCACACTGACACCGAAAAAGCTCTATTCGATGAAAAATACGAAATGCTAAATCAGTGACAAAAACGGGCTTTCGAAAAAATTAGAGAAGCAATTGAAAATCCTAATTTAGCGTTTCGCAAAACGTCTTTTCTTTATTGACGGGCCTGCAGGAAGTGGTAAAACCTTCTTCTACGAAACAATTATGCATTACGTTCGTAGCACAGGCGATTTAATTTTGCAATGTGCATTTACGGACCTAACAGCCACATTGCTTGAGGGATGCAAAATTTCTCACAGCCTCTTCAAGCTCCCTGTCCCAATTAACGAAACATCCACCTGCAATGTTAGACATGAAAGTGATCAGCAAAAGAACTGAAGAAATTAAAAGTCATCATTTGGGATGAATTACCCATGGCCTGGCATCATGGTGTAAATGCTGTTAGCATACTGTACAGGGAACCTTTCGCTGAACGCGCTCACGTCCCCTCCAATACACCATTTAGCGGTGCCGTGTTTCTTTCGGTGGAGACATTAGACAAATTCTCCCTGTTGTTCCACATGGGAATAGAACTGAGATAATTTCGTCATCCATGAAGAATAGTAAATGTTGGAAAGATATTCAGATCGTGCCAATGACAAGAATGTTCCACAAGAACACCGAGGCATCTCCGATTGGCTTTTACAACTTCAAAAGCCTGGGTACTTACTTACTTACTTTTCAAACCCGCTTATCCGTTAGGGTCGCGGGGGCAGCAGCCCTATGGAGGATCTCCAGCGATCGCGATCTTCCGCCATCAGGCGCATGTCCTTCCTGGTAATATCCAAGCGACTCGAACCCAGATTCTCCATGTAGTCTAGAGACCTGGTTCTAGGCCGACCCCTTGGTCTCTTACCCACCGACTTGAAAAATAACAACTGCCTAGGAAGACCAGTTTGCGGCATCCGTATCACGTGACCATACCAGCGCAACTGAGATCTCTCAATTCGGAGAACTAGCGGCTCAACACCTATAGACGCCCTTATTGTGCTGCTGTGCACTCTATCTAGTAAGGTAACACCTGCCACACCTCTCAGAAATCTCATTTCGGCCGCTTGTACCCGCGATCGCACTCTTTCGGTCATTACCCAAGCCTCATGACCATAGGTGAGAATGGGGACAAAGATAGATTTGAAGACGGAGAGCTTGGCTTTGTTACCCAGCTCTCGTTTCGTTACCACGGATCGCCACAGTTCACGTCTGACACAGCTTGCTGCTCCGATCCGAGCATCCAATTCTTTCTTCTGCCATTCATCAATGGTGAATGCAATCCCGAGATACTTGAATTTCTCCACCTGTCTCAATGAGGCTCCCCTAACATGGAGAGCGCACTGAGCAGGCTGTCTTGGAAGGACTAGAACCTTGGTTTTAGCCACACTGATCTTCATCCCAGCTTCTTCACATTTGGCTGCAAACCGGTCTAGTGCATGCTGAAGGTTCGTGCGAGAAGACCCAAGGAGGACAAGGTCGTCAGCAAAGAGCAACCTCTCCACCAGGCAGTAGCCCACACAAACACGCTCATCACCTCGGCTGTTCCTGTCTATCCAGTCCATAAAGATAATGAACAAGAGGGGCGACAGTACGCACCCTTGGCGGAGTCCAACAGCCATGGTGAACGGTCTTGACTTAATAATGCCATTTATCCGGACACACATCTCAGAGCTTTCGTACAGAGACATGAGAGCAACCAGTAGTTGCCCATCCATTCCATACTCTTGCAACACTTGCCAGAGCTTCTCCCGAGGAACTCTGTCATATGCTTTTTCGAGGTCCACAAAGCAAGCGTAGACCTCTTTTGCATACTCCCAGGATCTCTCAAAGATTTGCCTTAGAGCAAAGATGTGATCCATCGTGCTTCGGCCAGGTCGGAAACCACACTGCTCCCCCGACAGTTTGGAGTCGACTATTTCCCGACTTCTCTTCTCCAGACACTTAGCGTACACTTTCCCAGGAATGCTGAGCAAAGAGATGCCTCGATAGTTGTTGCAATCTCTCTGATCTCCCTTTTTGAAGATAGGGATCACAATTCCTGTCTGCCATTGCTTAGGGGCCTGTCCAGATATCCAAGCAACCTGACACACTCGAGTCAGCCACAGGATACCATCCTGATTTAAGGCCTTTAACATCTCGGACCGGATTTCATCATCACCTGCAGCTTTGCCAGTCTTCAGGGACTTATTTGCCCATCTGACTTCTGTTTCAGTGATACTGCCGTGACTATTCTCCGCTCCAAGGTGCACCTCATATGCCTCAGTTATTGTTGTCACCGGATTAAGAAAAGATGCAAAGTATTCCTTCCACCTATGCAATACGCTCTCCTCCGTTTTTAGAAGCCTCCCATCTGAACTCTTAATAGTTTGTGATGAAAGAGACTTCTTTCCACGGAGGCGGTGCACGATCTGCCAGAACACCTTGTTTGCCAAATGTCTGCCTCCACTTTCTCCCCGAACTTCTCCCAGGCCTTGGCTTTAGCTGTTGATACTGTCTTTGCTGCTGCTTTTCGCGCCTCAGTGTACCACACTCGACTCGAAGTTGACTTATTTGCCAGCCATAGCAAATAGGCTTCCTTCTTTGCCTTGACAGCTTCTTGGACTTCACTGTTCCACCACGCAGTCCTTTTCTCACCGCCCTGTGCCACACTCAGCCGCTTACGACCACAGCACAATGCAGCGGAAGTAATCACAGCAGTTTTAAACAACTGCCACTGCTCTTCAACAGTACCACGATCACTGGGTAGTTCTTTGAAACTTGAAGATATGTTATCTGCAAAGGTCTTCCTCACGGCTCTGTCCTCCAATGCTTCCCATTTGATGCGCCAAGTTTGTCTGAACCTAGTATTTCGTTTGGTTCGCATGGATTCAGAGAACCGCAAAGTGCAGACAACAAGGTGGTGATCAGTTGATAGTTCTGCCCTTCTTCTCACACGTGTATCCAACACTGATCGGAATAAGTCGGCTGAAACAATTACAAAATCAATCAGTGACTTCTGATCCATTGCATTCCTGTACCAGCTATACTTATGGACATCCCTGTGCTGGAAGAAGGTGTTTGTGATGGAAAGTCCATTGTTGCAACAGAGATCTAACAAGCACCTCCCATTCGCATTTAAATCGGGGTCACCATTCCTCCCAATCACGCTTTTCCACGTTTGATCATCAGCCCCTACGTGTGCATTGAAGTCGCCCATCAGGATGACAGAATCTGCACTCCCTCTCCTGCTAAGAACAGCATCAACTTCATCTAGAAAAAGTGGGTACTCTGTGACTGCATTCGGAGCATATGCAACGAATAGAGAGAGAGACCGTTTCCCTATCTGAAGCCTCAGGAGACACAGTCTTCCACCTAAGGGGGTCCAATCTGCAACATAATCTGCCAGCCGGGGACTTGTGAGTATCCCCACTCCCGCCTGGGCAGTCATGTTAGGGTCGACACCAGAGTAGAAAAGCTTCCACCCTCCTTCTAAGTCCACAGTTTCAGAGCCTGGGTTAGAAGAAGAAAAACTTAGAGCTATCCAACTTGGTTTGGAAGATGGTTTGGACAACTCATCCAACCTGAGGATAACAGCATCGCAAATCATGCAATCTTGACTCCAAAAAGCCATGAGTCTCTTCAACTGTATGAAAATGTCCTTAGACTAATTCAGTCTGACTTGAAATGCTACACGAGCATAGATTCGATTAAGAAACCTTAACTTCACAAGGGGTCTTTGCAATGACACGAGAATAATTGTGAAGCAAATGATGTCAAAAGTCATTGACTGTGAAATATTGACAGGATCTTTTAAACATACCAGAGTATTTTTTCCAAGAGTCGTTTTTACACCAAGTGACCCTGATCTTCGGTTTATATTAAGACGAAAACAATTTCAATTGAGACTTTCTTTTGCAGTAAAGTTCAAGAAAAGCAACGGGCAAATACTGGATTCACTTGGCATTTACTTGCCATCTCTAGTATTCAGTCATGGCCAACTTTACGTTGCATTTTCAAGAACAACATCGTTCGAGACAGTCAGGATAAAAGTATTTGCAAGTAACGAACAAGGCAAATTGAAGAAAGTCCACAGAGTTTTCACTAAAATGTGATCTACAAAGAAGTATCGTCCAAATAATTAAATTCATGTATCGTTATACAATATTGTATAACGTATAATGTGGACTGTTGCAATAAATTTCTTTCGAATAGTATCCAAAACACGTACAACAAATATTGGTTATTGCGTTGCAATGTTATTCCTACACTTTTCCGCAACAGGGTGGCTGGTACCAACACCTCCTAGAAAGAAGGCCTATACCAATACCTACTAGAGAGAAGGCCTGCGGACAAAAGGTGTATACATTGTTACATCATCATCAAGCGTCTATTTTTAATCGTATTTCTGCTAATAATAAGATCTAAATTTGGCTGCTTGATGATGTAACAATGTAAACACTTTTTGTTCGTAGGCCTTCCTTCTAGGGGTGCGTTCACTTATTCGTTCGGAGTCCTGCTCCGAGTCAATGTGATCACGTGATCAGAGTACTAGCGTCATGGCTGGAGTCAACACGACGACGTAACAATCGAAGACTTTGATCGTTATAATCATTTGCGTGCAGTATTGCCAATTTAGCCTTTTTTTCATGCACTTGTCTTTTGTTGGACATGTTTAATAAAAATCAAACAATGCATATCAACCATCTACCATTCATTTAAAAGTCTTCAATTCTCTTCAAAAACTCTCATCATTATTCATTGGTGAACTTGTTATTATTTATTCTTTTTATTTATTATTTTATCTTCTCCATTTATAAATGAGTATAGAATCATTCATTGATAAATGAACATATTATACTACTTCGTAAATTAATGTATAATGCACAAAATATTGAAATGAGCTTTAAAATTGGACACATCCCTGCTAAATTGGCAACACTACTTGTGAACGATTCAAGAGATCTTTTCCCCTCTTCGCAACCTCCGGAGGCATCAGAAAAGCATGAGCAGTTTTGGTTATGAGGAACCTTTAACATTAAGTTATTTTTTATTAACAGGACTAAACAATAACATATTCTTTATTTTTTATTATTTTTATAAAAACAAAGTTCTGGTCATAATTGTAATTTTAATTTATTATCACAGAGGCTAGGGTGGCCTCATGCGTAAAGATAAAACTGAGATTGAGCATATAAAAATTAATAATTATGCTGAAAAAATTGTCTTGAATCAAATTTTCGATCAATTTAAGCTAAATTTTCGTTTGTATCGTGCCAAGCCTACAACAATGGAAGGCTAACCAATTATGGTATGCTATGATCGTACACTTTCAAAAGATAGAGGCGGCCATGTTCATAGTTAAACAACGTATGCGCCAGCTTGAATAAATAAAGTCTTCTCTTGTTTGTGTGGTTGCCACGGCTCCTAACAAGCGCGCTCGCAAACGATATCTCATTGTAACAAAATTAATCATCGTTGAAGTCACAACTTTGTTGGCACTCTTCATTGTTGCGTCGTCTTTCTCATTAAATTTTTTGACTCCGATGTCTCCAGCTTGAAAGCAGGAGTTAAGGGAGTTAACCCGAGTCGCACTCCAAGCGAATAAAGAAACAAACTCCGAAAGACTCCAAGCGTACCCTGATGTTGGAGGTCTAGGGAGTTAACTTCGAGCGAAGAAAGAAACGGAGACCAAATGACTCGGAGCAAATAAAGAAACGGAATCCGAATGACTCAGAGTCACGGGAGTCACTCGTTGTGACTCCAAGTGAATAAGTGAACGCACCCTAGGAGGTGTTGCCTTTACATGGTAACGTCATACATTGTTACATCATAAAATGTCAATGTTAATTGTATATCTACTAATAATAAGGCCTAAATTCTGACTTTTTTTATGATGTATGACGATTCCGTGCACAGGCTTGCTTTCTAGGAAGTGTTGCCGATATCCTGTTGCCCGGCTATTATCGTAATAAGGTTCTGTAACACTCCGTTGCGAAGCACGGGCGGCCAGCTAATTGAGTTATATCGCCACAAAATAATCGAAAACATTGTAGAACACTGTCCTTATCATTTTGAGCTGATAAGCGATACTTGTAGGCCTTTCAGTTGTTTACATACGCATGTAAAACATCCGTGTGAGAACTGGCAGTTTACACAGACTTTTTTATACAGACTGGTTTTATTTCTACTATCAACAACATCTTCAATAGACTACATCCTTTGAGTTTTCTTTCATTTCACAAGTTTCTTCAAGATTGGTGACTTTATTTTTATTTTTTGTTTTTATTAATTCACGATTTTCCCCATTATAAGGAGCTTAAACTCATTTAAATTTAAATTAATCATTTAAACTCCTTAAATCAATAATAAAAAAAATATAATTTCCCGTTATTTCGTAATTCGAAATTTTTTTAAAAAATTTACACAGTAGGTTTTCGAATTAAAGGGGGTTTTACTGTATCTCTTTTCATGCTCATTTTTTCACGTTGTTCACCGGGCCACTTTTAAAAATTCACTCTGTATTTAACATACTGTATTGTTATACACTGAGTTAGCATAACTCATGGGATAGCAAGCACATTGACTGATGAGCATGGCTCACGAATTCACAGGGGTAAAAGCTTGGATAAGATTCTGGGAATGGACCATTAGACGTTGTGGGAAGAGCTTGGATAAGTGATTAATCAGAAATGGCACGTCGTCGCGAGTAGACGTCTTTTGAACGGGGTATGATAGTAGGTGCCCGACGCATGGGATGTTCCATTTCGGCAGTGGTGCAGGAATTTGGCTTTCCCTGCTCAACTGTCTCCAGGGTGTATCGGGAATGGCTGGATGAAGGCATCACAGTCCACAACAGGCACCATACCGGGCGTCCAGCTGCCCTGAATGATCGTGACCGGCGACACCTGGGACGAATGATTCAGAGAGAAAGGAGCGCAACAGTGCAGCAAATCACAAACCAGTTCATTACTGGCCGCACTAGAAACGTTTCTCGGTGGACAATCCGTCGGAATCTGCATGCCCTCGGGTTTGGCAGCCGTCGCCCTACACGGTTGCCAATGCTTACCCAGCGTCATCAGACACTCCGGCGTGCATTTGCCACCAACCATCTTGGCTGGACTCTGCAACAGTGGCGTAACGTCATATGGTCAGATGAGTCACGATATCAACTGTACTACGCTGATGGGAGGCACCGTGTGTGGCACAGACCTCCGAAACGATGGATCCCGCATGCCAACAGGTGGTAGTGCAGGGTGGTGGGGCGTCAGTGATGGTCTGGGGTGCATTTTCCTGGTTTGGAATGGGCCCTCTGGTTGTCCTGGACCAAACGTTGAATGGTCCACGGTATCGTGAACTCATCGGAGAACATCTGCACCCGTTTTTGACATTTCAACACCCTGATGACGTAGCAGTCTTTCAAAATGACAATGCTCCAACACATCGCTCCAATGTCGTCCGCGAATGGTTCGAGGACCATGCGGGAGAGGTCCAACGACTGAGCTGGCCAGCCCGGAGCCCTGACATGAATCCCATCGAGCATATCTGGGATGCTGTTGAAGTCAGGCTCCGGGCACCGGATCATCCGCCCACGAACGGGCAGCAACTATTTTCGGCTCTGCAGACTATCTGGTGTCAACTGCCTCCAGAAGTGTACCAGGGACTTGCAGACTCACTACCACGCCGTATTGCTGCACTCCACAGGGCCAGAGGTGGCTCGACCAGATATTAAGTAACTATCCCATGAGTTTTGCTAACTCAGTGTACATTATTTTTTTTGTCATGGATGAGAATACTATTTTTTTGCCAATGCGTTATTTTTTTAAGCATAAACCCAGTAGATACTGTATTTTATTTCGAAAGATTGGTAGCTATTCCCTATGAAATACCATAGTAGATTTATACATAATATATTATTTTTTTGTTAAATGTGCAGAAAACTTAGAGTTAATTTTCTACTACTGGTTATTTCGTGAAAAACATATAATGATTTAATTCATTTATTCGCCATTATATTGTTGAGTGTACTTTGCCAACCTATCGCTTACTTTCTCGTGTAGTTTTCATGTTAGTATACAGCATTTCTACTAAAATAATAATAAATATTTATATATTAATAATGAAGAAAGACTTTCCTAATAAAGGCTCAAAATCAGATTTCAATTAAAAGAGTTTGACGTCACTCATTATGCCTACCTATCCCTGTTGCTAACAAACTATAAATGGCATCGTCCAACGTGATTCGAACTCGACTTCTAGCCTGGAGCTAGAATCTCACTGATTTAAAGTAATGCAAGGAAGCCGAACATCGTTCACCTAAGTGAAAACGCTTTTGGCATGAACTGTACATCTAAAGTTAGATTGTGTGACCAAGAAATTATTTAGGCTAGTTGCGGCCAAGAAATTTTATAGAGGTCCACCTATTGGGAGCATTTTTTTTCCATGTTTCATTATGAATTTTTACTGTATTATTTCTAAGCTTTTTCATATGTTCATTTTTACTGTATAATCATATTCAGTTTTACAAAGTTTGATCAAAAAAGGGTCCAAACAATGCTGACGATATCACCTAGCTTATTTGTTGACACAGCAGATCCAATATTTTCTGAAAAATCACTGACACATTTTGACTTTAATCTGTGTGAATGTCTGCTTTGAAATCGATATGGTAATGATGAAATAATACTTTCATGATAATGCAGTGATAAAACGTTCTCAAGGCACTAAAACATGTTCAATCACTGGTGCTCGTTACTGCGAACTTCTGCAGCAGAAAGTCATTCCTGCTTTACAAGAAAGACAATGCATTTCCAAGAGGAAATGAATGAGTATTGGTCAGAGAAGACAAAAAGTTATCCGAGCGTCGGAAACATCTGAACAACGGGAGCTTCGTCTTCAACAGGAAATTGTAGAAATGTTGAAAACTAATTTGAGTTATTTAAATTCTTGAGGTTGTTTTATTTACCTAAAACTAATTATCCCGAGCAATGCCAGGTGCCTCTGCTAGTTGATTATAAAAAAATATCAGCCAAGGTTCAAATTCAATCCCTGAGTGGATGCCCCCTTACCATGGGACAGGGGTTTGGGTGCTTCAGGGTTTCTGTGAGCTATGCTGCTTGTAGCATTTCAACTTCAGGGTCACCCTTACCAGAAAGGTCATGGTTAAGAAGGGAGAAAAAGAGCATCCAAACAAACATATATCTAACGATGTCGACGAATGAGAGAATTTATATAGCTTCAAGTGTGGTGCATGTCAAAATCACCCGCGTTTGGGAATTAGGCAGAGGCTCCCATTTGAAAAACAGTTGATAGTCTCCTGGCTTTTATCTCAGAGCAATGCCTCCGAGAAGCCCTATCAGTGCACTCGCTATGAACTTGGGGAAACTGTAAAGCGACAACGGGATCATGTTGTCACGTATTTATAGTGGAAGTCTTGGGAATAAGGGAACTGACAACAGAATATAGCTTTTGCCATAATAAATTTATTTAACAACAAAATTAGTTAATTGAGTACAATTAAACTAAGGCAGGCTACCATCTTGCATACACGCAGAAAGCGCCTAAGGACCGTGCCTTGCTTAACCTTAAAATCTACGCTTAAGCAAATGAGGCCGATGCTCAGCTCGACCGATTTGGAGCAACAAAATGTCATCATAAATAGGAACTAAGCAACGCGCTCGAGCGGGAGATTAAGGTTAAGCATAACCAGCAAGACTTAAGAGACTAGAAGTGAGGGCAAAATTCTTAAACAAAAATGACCCACCTCGTGTAGGGAACCAGGTCGCCCAATCCATGTTGCCAAAAAGGCTTCATGCGTCCAGGGAGTAATCCAGGCTTCATGCGGCCCCGATCTTATGGAAGATTTTGAATCAGTGTCATTTTGAAGTGCGTTCATTTTTATGACATCGGTAAAGGTTGTAGGTACGGGTTTTTTGTCATTCTTTGCCCTATGCTTGTAACGGATACATGGGCTACCCGTTGTAGATAGTTGAGCCGTCTCAACCAACTCGCCTAGGCTAGTGGCCTCGTCTTGCCAACTGCCTTTGTTGCCTGACGCATATATGTCCATATGCGTCGATAAAGCTGCCGTATTGCGTGATGGAGTATTGACTCCGGAACTATTCGTTTGATAGGCGTAATTTTTAAAATTCGGATTAGCACCTACATTTTAAAATGGCGTGCACTAGTCCGTTTTGATTGAGAATACTCTCCTTACATTGGGAGTGTCTTTTGCTTTCTTGAATCCTTAACTGGGTTGAATATGCTGGCTCTGTCTCGCTGTCTTTAATATCTAGACCCCTTTTTATTTCACTAGTGATTGGGGTACTACCACAATTGCTGCTAATGATGCCAGCCTCGCCAGACGCCTCTTTCTTTGCACTAAGGACGTTGTCTGTGGGAAGGCTTACAAACGGGGTTTTCATGTTCCCATTTTTGGCTGCAATTTGGGCATGGCCATCAAATCCTTGGTTTCTTTTTTTGCTGAAGCATTAGCACCAGGATCATTTTTACAATTTCTTTTTTTGTTTTTGGGCTTATTGTTCGTTGTAGGACATTGTTTCCTGTTAAAGGTATTTCTAACTTGCCCGCTATACTTGCCTCGGACATAATCTTGATATGCCGAATCGCAATTGCTTCCCTCTGGACGCAATCTCGCTTCCACTAATTGCATTGCCTATTTCAACGATCGCAATTTTTCTTTTTCTACCGTCGATCGTATTTCTTTAGGGAACGCCTTAATATATAATTGAGTTTTCTTGTCGTCAGAAACCTTCTCTATCTGGTTAGCCAGCAGCAGAAAACACTGGTTGAATTGATTTAGGTTTTGATTCCGAAAGTTAATTTCGTTTAGCGCCTTGTGTATGGATTGTTTCAATTTGCACTGTTCCTTATTTAAATCTCTCGTGGGTACTCAAAGGATTTCTTTGACTGTCTTACAAAGACTAATAACAGCGACGTTATAAAGAACCGCTAAAAGGCTAGGTTTTAAAGTACACCAAAATTTAACTATTGAAAAACGGCCTAGTTATAAACGTGCGCCTTCCAAAAGTATAAACTCAGAGGACTAAATTGCCTGTAAACCCAAGAAAGTGTTTGGCTCACAAGACCAAGACGAGCAAAAAAAAAACGACACACGTTTTGAAAACGAGCTACACACCGCAAAGATATTTTTTTGGACCATCCAAAAATTAAATCTGTCAAGCGCCTTGCGCATCCCTATCTTTTTCTCTTTTTTTTGTGATTGAATTAAAATGAGGAATAACAACGAACGTTACAAAGAGCTGCTAAGGAGCTTGGTCTGCCAAGCATGAAAATTTAACAGACTTAGTAATGGCTTATAATAAACGTACGCCTGCCAAAAGTATGTGCTCTGAAAATAAATGACAATAACCAACGCGAAATTGTCTGACTCCTAGGACCAAGCGGACGCTTTCAAAAAAAACCAAACCAAATTAATGCGTGACTTTTGAGAGCCAAAAGCGTGCCGCAAATGTATAGTAAACTACTAAAACTTGTCAAATACAACGTGCACCCCCCCCCCCCTTCTCTATTGAACTGAGAAGGAGTAATAGTGAATGTGTGCCCTGGCGTGCGTGGGAGGGGGGGGTGCTGTAAGGATCCCCTGACGAAAATTCACTCCCAATCACAACAGGAGCGGGTTTTTGGACTTGCGCGGGGTGAATGTTATATTCGCAAGGAGTAGAGGCTGATAAATCATAAATCATTCATTTTAATTAATTAAAGATAATAAATATGTATACATATCATTACTGTTAAAACTGGGGCCCTACATTAAAATACGACATAAACTTTAACAATTGTATCAAAAATTATCCAACAACCAATTAACCTTTTAAACAACGCGAAATATCTTGTATTGACAAACAATGTGCACCAGCACATGGGAAACCAATGAGCAAATCATGCTACATGCCCAGCCTGTAATACCCACGACCCAGGCCGCCAGTACCCGACCCTCCCGTCCGCTACACCTTCGACCAGCCATTGTCCAGTTGCAAGAGAACAGAGCTCCAGAGAAGAACAGAGCTCCAGAGAAGAACAGAGCTCGAACGACGCACAGGGCACCCGAAATTTTGGCTAAGTGCGAAAGGCCGGAAACTCGGTGGAGAGACGCGGGCTGCACAGACACGTGTGTCCGCCAGTTATCACGGCGATCGGCCGTGTTCGGCATTTCCGACGAGAACAGAGCTCGTTAGAGCTCTGATTGCATTGCCTTGCCAATGCCATACATAAAAACGTCTCACTGCCATCAAAATTCGTGCATATTTTTGGCAAACGGAGCCCTGTGTCCCCTGTAGATTCCAACAGCCTTTGAGTTCAAAATTTGGTACAAAAAAAAAACCCTCAAGCGAGCGCGAGAACAGAGCTCCAGAGAAGAACAGAGCTCAAACGACGTACAAGGCACCCGAAATTTTGGCTAAGTGCCAATGACCGGAAACTCGGTGGAGAGACGCGGGCTGCACAGACACGTGTGTCCGCCAGATATCACGGCGATCGGCCGTCATTGGCATTTCCGACGAGAACAGAGCTCCAGAGAAGAACAGAGCTCAAACGACGCACAAGGCACCCGAAATTTTGGCTAAGTGCGAATGACCGGAAACTAGGCGAAACGATGCGGCCTTAACAGGCGCATGTCCCCGTCGAATATTAACGCGATCCGTGGAGTTCGAAATTTCGGCATGGCTGGGGCCACGGTACGCACATGGTTAACGACCAGCCGAGCTGCTCGGGGTGGAAGTAGACCGACCCGGGCTTTAGTTTGTAGAGTACGGAACTCTTAGAGGATCTCCCTATGAAAAAATTTCGAACATCAACAGTCCAAAAATAAACATGCTACTTTTGAGAGGGATTTGCCGGAGGTTCGAAATTCATGCCGCGTTTGGCCACTCTTGTGCGGCCGGGGCTGAACCCCTTTCCCGGACTTTTAATTGCCTACTTTTAAGTTCGGCACAAGTGTAGACGGTCCGGTGCTATATATATGGGGAACCTCCTGAGAGAACCAGTGACAGAAAAAGGAGGTATAATCAAAGGCTATTAAACCAACAGGCAAAATAACCGAATAAATACCTCCTAAAATCATCGCTTTGATCTCTCCGAGGGATTACTCGCCCATAAAGAAGGATGAAGCGAGCCACGACCGGCGCTTGTTTGTACCTGCACGGGCGAATGTGCTAGGATTCACCCGGCCGTATTCTTTGAGGCGATCACGTTGCCAAAAATGTTTCACGGAACATGGAGGGATCCCCGCCGACCGAAGGGGCATCCGTTTAAGCTCAAATCCGCTCGAGGGTTAAGGTTACCTGAACAAGGGCCATACATTCTCGCGACCGGCGGAAAGACAGTGGGCTATGCGGTTGTTTTCTTTGGCGGGGGGGAACTTTTCTCTGCTGTGGCGTTGGACCGGCGACAAGCTGCCTTAAGGCTCCCATAAACCTTCGGTAAGGGAGGGATTCCCGCCCGTCGGCGAGGGCATCCGTTTCAGCTCAATCCGCTGGGGTTTACGGTTACCTGAACCAGGGCCGTACTCGCTGCCGGCGAATTGTCAGTGGGCTGTACGGTTGTTTTTCTCCGGCAGGTGGGGAACCTTTTCTCGTCGAGGTCATGGGTGTGACTGGTAACCCGGCACCCTAGAAAGTCTGTGGTTTCGACCCATGGCTTTGTTGACGGCCTGATCCTGGCAGCAAAAAGGCTGGATTCTTTGTAGCGATCGCATCGACCGGCGGTCGCCAGAGAATCGTTCCCGGGATCACTTGAAAATTGACTGTGGGACGTTAAGGTTACGATTCCGTTTATAATAATAAAAAGAGGCATTTCAATGGAGCTACTTAAAGCCCGATGACGGGATTTGAGGTTCGTGCTTCAGCTTTGACGGTAGAACGTCGTTGCGCCCCGCTGCGAACGTCGATTCTGACCGGTGTAGAATGGATGGATGCTCTTGATTTGGTGACGGATTCGAGTGAGCCTTCCGATACGAGGGAGCTGCCCGACATCGTACCAGAGAGAGAGAGCAAACGGCTGCCGTGAAGCAGACTCGGTTAGCCGGAATATAGATTTGAAAGGCGCCGACGGATATATCGCCCGTCCGTGGTGCTACTGTGTGAGCTCTGCGGAGATTCACGTTATTTAAAAAAAAAAAAAAAATCGGCCGAGGGTGTCTGCGTCACGTACGCGGCGTTGGATACTGTTTGGCCGGTTGAAGAGTGTGTTTTGTTGAAGAGATACCTGGTTGATCCTGCCAGTAGTCATATGCTTGTCTCAAAGATTAAGCCATGCATGTCTAAGTGCATACCGCATTAAGGTGAAACCGCGAATGGCTCATTAAATCAGTTATGGTTCCTTAGATCGTACCACCCTACTTGGATAACTGTGGTAATTCTAGAGCTAATACATGCCGAAAAGCTCCGACCTTCGGGGACGAGCGCTTTTATTAGAACAAGACCAATACGGAT